>LOJH01026248.1:7196-24291 GCA_001685095.1 Ellobius talpinus
TCTCTCTCTCTCTCTCTCTCTCTCTCTCTCTCTCTCTCTCTCCTCTCTTTCCCACACCCTCTCTGTCCTTTAAAAAAAGACAAATTACTCTGACAAAAATCTTTCCCTACTGACACTTACTCCTATGACATTTTGGTCCCTGCTTTGCTGGTGACCCCAATCAAGGGACTAGTCAGTCCTTCTGAGTACATGAAAGAACAATTGTAATCTTCCTGTTCTTGGTAATGGTTCCCTCCACAAAGGTGTGATTTACTTTGTTTACCACTATAGCTACATGAAGGAATTATACAGGCATTAAAGTGCAATAAAGCATAAATCAGACCACAAAGACTAGCAGGAAAGACGAGGATGCTATTTTAAGCAAACAGGTGAGCATTGTATGTTGATTGTAAAAGCCTGTCAGGGTGAGTAGAACAAACCCTGTCAGTGCTCATGAGGTTGCATTCACAAGAAAGCAGGAAAGGTCATATCGTGCTGTGGACCTCTGAGAATGTTACAGACTAATTTAGACCAATTCTGTCAAAAGAATGCTAAATCACTTAAGAGAGATGGGTTTTGGAAAGATTCTTATGTGGACTGGAGATATAGCTCTGAAGGAGAGAATCAGGAAGATGCCGCATTCAAGATCTCAGCTGCAGAGTGAACTTCAGGATAGGCTGCACTACATAATACCATGTCTCAGGGAGATACGACATTATTAAAAGAAAGAAAGAAAGAAAGAACAGTGATGATGCAAAGAGACTCATAAATCATGAAAGAGTGTCACATGTCAAATTATTCCTCTAAGCAAAAACTGTACACCACATTATTTTCATTTGCTGATAAAAGCATTAACCTCGAGGTATTAAAAAGCCAAGAGCACTGTCAGTCTCCTATACCTAGCAACAATTTCTTCCTGGGAACCCAGTTGCCACTCTGGCTGGGAATCAAGTAGGCAATTTTTCTTCTCCCTCCTGTGCACCATTACAATTCCTTCAGTCTCATCCTCATCCCTGTAGCAGACCAGTTGCAAAGGTCTTCAACCCGACCTTCCTTCATTCGCTGGCAGCTCCATAGAACCTGAGGTGGCCCACTTTCTTCTATCGCCCATCCCTTGGTGCCATCCACCTATATCTAGCAACACTCTCGACCTGAGAACACAGTGGCCACAATGGCATGAAATCAGGTAGGCAATTTTGACTCTCCTGCTGCCCATCAATATAATTCCTCAAGTCTCATCCCCAGCCCTGAAGAAGACTACTGGAAGGGACTTGACTTTCCACCCTCCCCCCATTCCCTGGGGATGCTGCTGAACCCTGGTGTGGACTCAGCTTTCTTACCTTCTGTAGACCCTCTCAGTTCCCCCCTTTGAGCCAATCCCCTTTATTTCCTGTCAGTCCCCATACCTAGAAAAAGTTTCTACCCAGGACCACAGTGGCCACACGTGGCATGGATTCAGGTAGGCGAATGGCACTAGCCTTCCTGGACTCCACCATGATCTCTCCATTCTCACCCTCAGCCCAGTAACAGCTCCTAAGAAAGGCCCCTTCTTCCACTTCTACTTCATTCACTGGAGACTTTGACTTTTAGTTCATTCCCAGGATCCCTATAGTTTTTCATCTTTGTCTCCCTAGATAATTCATTGCCTTGCTGAAACCTACATACAGGATCCTCTTTTTCTACAGCACTTCCAAATCCTTGTGTCATCCACCTTTTCGTGTGAACATTATTATCCCATTGCCTCTTTTCTAAAACCCCTCTCAGGCTATTCTCTTAGTCCACCTCTGTTAGTCTCTGCCACCCACTCCCTGATTTACACATGCAACCTTTGCTAGGCAACCCACAGTCAGAATACTTTCCAAAGAGCCTCAGAGAGCAACTAAATGGAAACAAGAGAAAGGTTATGAACTCATGGAAACTGGATGATTCACTGTTGAATAAAAAGTGCATTGAGACAGAAATTTGAAAGAAAATTAAAAATGTTTTGAATTGAATACAAATGATTACACAACACATTCAAAACTATGGGACACAAAGAAAGTGTTTCTAGTAGATAAATTGATGGCACTGATTACTTATAAAAACATTGAAGAGATTGAATACTAGAAACTTAATGGCATACATGAAAACTATAAAGGAAGAAGTAATACCCCAAAGCAGTAGAGTACAAGAAATAATTAAACTTGGGGTCGAAATCAATAAATAGAAACAAACAAACAAGAACAATACAAAGAAAGAAATGAACAGTTTGTTTTATGAGAAAAATCAATAAGATTGGTAAACCTTAAGCAGATAAAACTAAAAGAAAGGGAGAGAAGATTCAAATTACCAAATTTAGATATGAAACGGGGACATCACAACAGACACCAACTCATTGTGGAATAGAATGTTTGTTTAACTATTTAAAGATGTGTTTTATTTGCTTGTGCTGCAGAATAATTGTTTAACTATACAAAGATATGTTGCACTTGGCTATGCTGCATTTGTTTAACTATTTAATTATATGTTACTGTTTCACCTTGCCTGCCTAAGGCACCTGATTGGTATAATAAAAAGAGGAATGGTCAATAACTAGGCAGAGGAGGGATAGGTGGGGCTTGGTGGGCAGAGAAAAAAAAGCAGAGCCAGCCAGCCAGCTTCGGGCCAGCCAGATGGACATGGAGAAAGCAGGAAATCAGAATAGACTGTACATTGTTGATGCAAATGAGCCTCAGGGAAGAACATAGATTAATAGGAATTAGTTCATTTAAATTAAAAAAGAGCTAGCTAGAAGCAAGCCTAGGCCAATGTCAATCATTCATAAATAATGACTCAAAGAACTACACATCAAGAAAACAACACAGTTAAACATGGGGTACAGCTCTAAACAGAGAGTTTTCAAAAGATAAAACCCAATTGTCTGACATCATACTTAAAGAAATATCCAACATGCTTAGTTATCAGGGAAACATGTAATAAAATACTTTGGAATTTCATATTATATCATTCAGAATAGCAAAGATCCATAAAACAAATGATAGATAATTCATGCTGGTGAGGATATATGGTAAGGGATACACTCAACCATTGTTGATGGGGGTGCAAATTTTTATAGGGACTATGAAAACCAGTGTGGTGGTTCCCTAGGTAGCTGAGAATATATGTGCCTCATGATCCAACTGTACCTAAAGGACTACACATCCTACGACAGAGACGCTTGCTCTTTCATGTTCATTGTTGATTTATTCATAATAGTCAGAAATGACAAACAGCCTAGATCTTTGTCAATGGATGAATTGTCAATGAAAATGTGGTTCATTTGGTGTAAATGGGATATCATACAGCTGCTAAGAAAAATGAAATCATGAAATTCACAAGAATTGAAATATCTTGAAAAAAATCATCCTGAGAGAGATATAACAGAACTAAAAGACAAATATGGCATATTATCTCTTTAATTTTAAGCCTTTGATAGACATGTTGCTATCCCTAGAACCACAGAGATTAGGTTTGGGGAGCTAGTAGAGTCTAGCTCTTCTGACTTCCTGCCAAGGTTCCTCAGTTGCCTCAGCATAGTGAATGGGACTTAGAAAAATCCTAGTCAGAGAGGTAACGGAATGAACTCACCCACATACTGCTTGAGTCATGCTCTTTAGTTTTCTCTCTTGCAAATTCCCAAGCATATAAAAATCCATTCATTAGCAAACTGCTAGTAATAAAAAAACTACAAGGAAAATTCTCAAGGACATAGGCATTCTTTGAAGATACATAGCAAACTAGATATCTCTCAACAACAAATGAAAACATCAGTGTTGAAAATGGGTTACATGTAATTAAGTTGTTGGCCAGAGGAGCCCCTTGGAAACCCACAAATAATTCAGGCTATCTCCAATGGTATTTCTAGTTCTCTACAAACTAATGGTAAAACACTATTGCTAAAGGCAATACCTACACACCTCATGGAGCCTGGAGATTAGAACCTCAACGTCTACTGGTTAGTATTTATGGTACTGAAAGTAGAATTGATACCAGTGGAGAAAAGCTAAACACCAAGCTAGCTACAAAGCCTTCACCTATAACAGTGATAGGTCTGTATGATACGCTGGTGCAACCATGGCACAACATTTTGGGAAATAGCTGAATAGTATCTGAGTGGATTTAAATCCTACTCCATGAGATGGAACCCATGTCTGAAACTGTTCAGGTAGCCAATATTCAGAGACTAGATAGACCATGGACCTAGAGAAAGCCAAATACTATTTTTCTGCTAAAGGAACATTGCAGCAAAATGTCTTCTAATGACATTCTGCTTTACCTATAGATCAGCCCCTCACACAACCAGCATCAGAGAATTTCCCTCCTGCAGAAAATGGGAACAAATACAGAGATTCAAAACTGGACAATGTACAGAAAGTGAGAAACCTTAGAAGACTCAGTCCAAAATGTGGTGTCTTCACCCACCCCACCAACATCCAGAGTTCAGGAAACAATATAGACGAGGAGGCAGAAAGTGGATAAATGGACAGCCGACCTCATCTCTAACCCAGAAGTTATCTTCAGCTGACAGCAGCTCAAAAAGGAATAATAGTGTTCTTCAAGGAGTCACACCGTGTATGCAAACCAAGGTTAAGGGAATCGCAAGGAAAAGGATGACCAAGGCACAGCTAAGTCAATGATATCTTTGAGTTTTTCCCTCATGACGCTTTGTTTGAATATTTTTTACTTTAACAGTCCTTTGATTATCTATTACTATTCTCAATTTGCTGTTTTTATAGTGTGTGTGTGTGTGTGTGTGAGAGAGAGAGAGAGAGAGAGAATGTGTGTATTTGTGTGTGTCGGTATGTTTATCTGTTTCTCATGGGTTTTGGGGGTTTTTTTCATTTGTTTCTTGTTTGTTTGCTTGTTTTATCCATTTGTTTTCTAGAGGGAGAGAAAGAAAGCATGGAGTTGAACAGGTTGGGAGGATCTGAAAGGAAAGGCGAGAAGGAAAACTGTGATCCGAATATAGAGAGGGAAAAAATATTTTCAATATAAAAATAATAGCAAGCACCCTGGGAAGCTTCAACATGGCTTTATGCCTGCTCCGTGGGAGAAGTAACTTCCCAGCCTTCTTTCTGAGGCCCATGGAACTACGGAGCCCCACATTTCATGGGACCAACAGGAAAGCATCTCTTCATTGTTTTGAAAACATTAGCTAATAGGGGAAAGAAACTGTGTAGCATCCAGTGACTGTAGTCAGCATGACCCACAGCAGAGAAGAAGTAAAATTACTGAAAGTAGACATGGCCAAGACTCTAGCTAGGAAATACGGGTAATTTCCACAAGCAATCATTGAGAAAGACATTTTTTTCCTACCAAACCTGTGTGTAAGATTTAAAGAAAGACAGTTTGGGCATCCATGTCAATATTTTCTATTAAATGAATTATATTTACAAATAATGAATTCTAATCTCCACTGTACACTTCTTTGGAGGAAAACTCCTTGGTGATAGCATCCACAGTGAAACACAGAGTGCATGCTTATTCCTCTCTTCTCTCTCAGGGAGCCTTTCAGAGTTTTTGCTTGTTTCCTTAATAAGAATAGGTTCTGATTTTATATTTGGAAAACAGTCAATGATTCTGTTGCATAACAGCAGTTTACAATTTCCATGTTGCTCAGAATAAGATTAGTGACCTTGAATGAGCTGGAAGTAAAAAAGTTTGGTTACGGAAATCCTTGCTTTGAATAACAATTAAAAAATGCACTTCTTGAAATTGGGAACACGAATTTGCATGTTGAAAATCACACTAAGTGCTCTTATTTGCTTTCTTTAGGCTCATAAATAATGGGGTCCTCCAATGGATGTTGTGTTAAAGAATTTTATAGAAAAACGTTGTTTAAGATGTCACTATTATAGCTTTGCTATGGCTTGCTTCTGGCTAAACATGATTACCTGTCCTTTTGATTCTGTTTTGCCTTTAGTTCATATAGTAACTGACTTTATTTTCTCATTGTTAAGGTTTTGATACATAGACATATGGTTCTTTCCACTTTTAAGTTACTATTCATTTTGAATGGCCTCTTGTCAACCTTGTGAGTATCCACAATTTGAGCATCCAGGACACCATTCTTCAAATCTATTTTTTTTATATCAGTGAATGGAAGGTTCCAGAATCTTCTGCCTCAGAAATTGATCAGCAAGAATTAGACTGTGCTTTGTTTTGGCTCTTGTCTCAGAAATATGGATCAGTATAAACTTCTATTGATACTGCAGTCAATTTTCAATTTTCAAAGCTTCAGTTTTCTTTCTATTAAATACTCAGATATTTGCAATAGAATGACCTCGCAGATCATCCACAGTATATGAATGACAAAGCCTCATTGATTCCATGGAGAGATATGATCGAGGACAGAAAGCTCTATCAATTAATGAGGTTGGGTAGTGTCTGAAAAAGAATCAGACTCATGATGAAAGGAAACACATGGCTTGGATGATTGAGTATAGAATCATAATCCCAATGACAGTCTCTGAGTGATGAAGAACATCTTGATGGAATCTGTTGAAAGGGAGTTTATTTTTATTTTGAAAAATATTGCTGTATAGTCATTGGATAAAACTATGAGTTCCATGTCACTTTTCTTCAAGTCTGATTTATTTTGATTATATTCATTCCCCATTTTACTCTTCTGTAGCAACTCTCATTCTTTTGCTGCTTTTCCCAAGGAGTCCCTTTTATATTGTCTTTCCATGTGTGTGTGTGTGTGTGTGTGTGATCTATGTTCTATGTTAGAGAAGGCTCATGATATTTTTCTGAATGATAATTTAAAGCTAAATCCAAAAATTTTCAGCAAATGATGTTTTATGCAAACAAAATATCACTTATTTAAAAGACCCACGATAATTATATGCTTGAGATATGCAAAAATTAAGACAGCTGACCTTACTTATACTTTCTTACAGAGCCAAGGGAAAACAAATGAACACAAGGGGCCAGAGGTTCCAGAAAGTTTAAGAATTGGCAGAGAGAAAGAAGCGATTCTCTTGGACATAGTGAGGTGAGGTCTAAAGAAAACTGTACTGTACCAAGAGAAATCTGACTGTAAAGAATATTTCAGGATGGTTTTGTCAGTAATATAACATGAATGGGATCTGAGACTGAACATACTGAAAGGGAAAAAAATACAATAGCTGAGAGAGCGATGTTTCAATTACAGCTCTAAGTACTATAAAGTGTACAAAAGATGAGAAAAGTCTGCGTGCCTAGGTGTGGCCGTTTATAGGAGAGCAGCATTAAGGCAAGCATATGATGCTAATTCAGCTATGATTATGATTCAGAACACTGTTGAAAGGATGGCTGTTTGAAATTCAGAAACCCAGGCTATGGAGTGGAGGTGCGACAACACCTAATCTTTAAAGAGGCCAGCGATAGATAACGCCTAAAAATAATATTTAAAAAAGTTAGCAACACAAACATGGCACTTTAGACCTCAAAATGATCTCAAACTACTGGTGAACAAATAGTCACCACAGTAAATAGGAATGTATGGTAACGAGGAGCTCGGGGTGGGCAGATATCTCTGACAAAGCATAAAAATCAATCGTTTCTTTAAATTATGCCCAGATGTTAATTCAAATAAAAGTAAAGAAAAGATACTGTGAGCAGACAGATACACAAGGGCTGGAGCCCTGTCATGGCTTAAAGGCTAGAACTGTATAGGCAGAGCAGGCCACCACTTTCACCTGATTGTTCAATGGCCTCCCGCCAAGGAAATGCAAGTATCAGGGACCACGGACTTCATGCCTCATCTGTCAAAAGAAAATGATTCTGTCTTTCAAGGCTTGTTTTCTTGAAAACACAGTTTTGCTTAGAAGTGAAATGAAAACAAGCCCAGTGGGTTTCAGTCATACCCACACCATGATCAATGATTTTATTTTGTTTGTTCTTGCATCTGTAAAATGGAGTTGTTGGGAATCACTTGATAATGAATAGAGGAGAATAAGGAGGGAATCAATCTCTCTCTGGCTTGAAAAGAGAAAAGTCAGATTCTTTCCCCTGTACCCTTTCTGTACGTAATGTCAAACAGAAGTCCTGAGATGTATCAAGCTGAGGAAAAATGTGGCTCCCTCTCCCGCTGGGCTGGGAAAAGCAGCATCAGCGTGACTCTTGATAAAGCGTATTCTATCAAGGCCTTCAATCAGTGCCCCTATGGTGGATTTTGCCCATCTGCTCTCTAAGCTAGACAAACACAGAACAGTCACTTACAGTCACCCTCGAGGGCCATCCAGGTGATTTCGTATGACTCACAGACCATCTGTAATTAATGGACTTTTGAACTTTTCTTACCCTTTTCTATTTTAAATTTCTGCAATGCATACCCATAGCTGTATACATGAGCATAAAGTGAGTTATCAATGAATACAATGCTTATCACAGAAAATTAAATTAATTCTATCAATGGTATTTCAATTTTCTTAAGCGTAGTCCCCACGTCCCACAGTAGAAGACAGACACAAAACTAAAAAATATAGGGTGAGCAGCAATGCTGAAGTGTGAGATTAATAAACACTTTCCTCTCTGACATGGTTTTTGGTCATGGTGTTTCATTACAGCAATAGAACCCCTAAGTTAGGAACCTATGCACCTATATTCCTATATACCAATATACCCATATAGCTTATGCCTACATACCTATAAACACATATACATGCATATATGATTATATATGTATATATATGATGTTGAAATAAATATAAATCCTTGCAGGTCCTTTGCAAATATATTATGGCTTTTATTTTTGTGTTTTTATGGAATTCTTTTGTGGGCAAATATGTGTGTCTCTGCATCTATTTGATTCTCATACTTTTTCTTTTGTCCTGTCTTGCTTGTTTGTTTCGTTCTATTTTGACTTGCTGGTTTTTGTTTTATTTTACTTTATTTCTTTATATTCCTTAGATATCTGTTTGTTTTCTAATGAAAGGCAGAATGGCCATGAATCTAAAATGGGAGAGATGTTCCAAAGGAGCTTAAGGGGTTGGGGAAGAGGAAACTATAGTTAGAACATATTATATGAAAAAAATCTTTTTTCAATAAAATAAAAAATGAAATAAATTCTTTCACAGTTCATCTCAAAATTTTCTATAAACTCTTTTCTCAATGTAAATTCATCTAGAATGTGAAATCATTCTACATGTCCATGTATATTTTAGTTATTTGGAAATAAAATGTAGATATTTGTACATAGTATTAAATTGAAAGAATCAGATGGAATTTAAAACCACTTTCTGATACTTCATTTCAAGTTTCGGGCAATCAGTAATATTATCAGTAGACAGAGTGATTTTAAAAATCATTTTGAATTGATCATTTCCTTGTATTGCCAAGAACCCCCAAATAATTCCTATTGACTCCTCCTGAGTTTTCCAGATGGGCCTCCCTGATAGTGCATGGTCTCTATGGTTAGCTTGCATATCTTAAATCTGGGCATTGGAGCCAGGTAACTCCCTCGACATTCTGCTAGCAACTGTAACCAATATTCCAGGAAATGGGCTGCATTCACTTGATGAAGCTTATTCATGCCCCACCCCCTCTTCATATTCAGTCACATTGGACATTGTCCCTTTTCAGTCTCTGTCTGTCCTTCTGTGCTTCCAGTCTTTGTAATTACTTACATGGCCATCTAACAGTCTCATCATGTTTACTTAGTAAAAGAATGATAGTTTCTTCCCCACCAGGGCCTATGATGTCTCTCCTGTTACAGACTTTTGACTGTGTTTAAAGACTAGACTTAAATATTCTCTTTTTGTATAGGCATCAAATCAAATGAGAAAGTAGTTTGTCATTTCCATAGGAGAATTGTGATTATGGTAACTACCAGCTCATCTCGTGTAGCTTGTTGGCATGGTTGTACACAGCATCCATAGTGGAGTAAGGCTGTGGATGGCAGTTCTCTTCAACCATCTGATTGCCTTCAGTCCAGTTCCAGCATAGTTTCTATGTGACCCATGTACCAGGCATTTGGCATCTTCATCAATATAGCCCCACCATCTAGTTATAGTGGGCAATCAGCAAGCAGTGGCCACCTGTATTGTTTAGAGCTCTCAGGGACACCTTTGACTAACAATCAATACTGTGAGAACCAATCCATCCATGACTTTGGGATTTTTGCCTTTGACTTTTTGGAGCAGCTTTGTCTACCCACACACTGTACCTTCATTTCAACTCCTTTTAAATGCTTAGCAATGTGTATTAGCTTATTGGATATTGGGTTTCCTTATGGTTTTCCCTATGATTTCTTAATTTAATGAAAATAAGCATCTATTTTAATGGTATCATCAGTGTATATAGTTGCCTCCATATTTCCCCCTTCATATAGTTTTGAGATGCAGAGAGCAGACTCTCTTCTGAGAAGCCCATTGGCTAAGAATATGGCTGGCCAGATGGGGCTATCACAAAAGTGCTGAGACTCCTACCAAATATATCCACAATTACTCTTTTATTTTTGACAACTATAATGCTGGTTATTGTCTTTTGAGTGAATATTTTACCTCTAATGTTATCAATTATTACAACATCAGCTATGCATATCATTTAATCTGAACAAATGAAAATTTTAGCTAATCTAAATGAAATGTTAGAACTATTATTGCATGATTAGTCAAAATTATTGCTCATGTTGTAATACAGATGTTTTTAGACATAAGGTGAAATATAACTAAACGTGTATTTTCAATTTTACCTTTGGTCTCTCTGCAGAGGAAAAGATTTTCCCTAAATGCAATTCAGCTATTTATAGGAATGGCAATAAAGAATAATCCATGCCTATATGTTGTAAATACAGCCACTGGAACTGAAGATGCAAGATCAACAATGAGGAAAATCTGTCTCAAATGCTTATAGTTTGACACAAGAAACAAAATTTAACTTATAATTCCAACATTAACTCTGCCATCTCATGAGCATTAGAAACCTTTCTGTCAGCATTAGCTGTTAAGTCAATGATAACCAAGCTACAATCTGTAGAACCACAGAGTGTAGGTACAGAGGAAGGAACCAGAGAGCACAGATAGATCCCATCAGGAGAGGGAAATAGAGCAGATACTTATGGATGCATGGGGTTGCTGGAACAGGAAGATCAAGAGGGCAAAAGGGATTGAGAAGAAGGGATGGGAAACAGGGAGACAGCTAAAATTAAGGGTCATTCAAGGGGTAGTATAGAAACCTAATAAAATAGAAGCTTCCTTATGTATATATGATATTGTATATTATATATGATATTAAATATAGTTAAATATGGAATATTTAACTATGTAAGATGTGTTACATTTGTTCTGTGGAATATTACTGTAACTGTATAAAGCTGGGTTACATTTGTGTCTGCTGCATTTGTTAATGACATAAAGATGTGTTACATTTGTTTATTCTGTGGAATATTACTGTAACTGTATAAAGCTGGGTTACATTTGTGTCTGCTGCATTTGTTAATGACATAAAGATGTGTTACATTTGTTTGTGCTGCATTTGTTTAATTATGTAAAGATGTTTNTACATTTGTGTCTGCTGCATTTGTTAATGACATAAAGATGTGTTACATTTGTTTATTCTGTGGAATATTACTGTAACTGTATAAAGCTGGGTTACATTTGTGTCTGCTGCATTTGTTAATGACATAAAGATGTGTTACATTTGTTTGTGCTGCATTTGTTTAATTATGTAAAGATGTTTTCTATTTGTTTCACCTTGCCTGCCTAAGGCAACTGATTTTCTAATAAAAACCTGAATGTCCAATAGCTAGGCAGTAGAGGGATAGGTGGGGCTAGTAGCCAGGGAGAATAAGCAGCAGGAGAAATATAGACTCACGAGAGAAGAAGGGGGAGAGAATGAGGGAGAAAGAGAGGAACTTGCCCAAGGCCAGAAGCCAGGTTGTTGTCAGCCAGAAAGACATGAGAAGCAGTGAAACTAACATGTATAACAGGAAAGAATGGTAAAAATCCCTGAGGCAAAATTGTAGATGAAGAGAAACAAGTTAAGTTGTAATATCCCTGGGACCAGAACAAGATAAGGTTGAGCATTCATAACTAATAAGAAGTCTCCATGTCATGATTTGGGAGCTGGTTGGTGGCACAAAAAAAGAAGGCCTGTTTTTATATATACATATATGTAGGTGATTTAAATAAAAGCATCTAATAATGGGGAGTCAGAGTTCCAACTGGCCATCTCTAGTTACTAAATGAAGTTCTATTACCAGAATTGGGTTACATATAATTGAGTCGTTGGCCAAAGTGGCCCCATAGGAATCCCCAAATAAACTAGGTTGTTGTCAAGGCAATATGTTGCTCTCCACAAACTGACAGCCAGACTCCATTGCTGAAGACAACACCTGCACAACTCATTGAACATGGAGCAGTCAAGCTAATGCCTACATAGAGTCTTCACCTGTACATGCTGTATTGTCGTTGGTAGAGGAAGATATTCTGCATGCTACCAAAAGCGAATGTGAACACCAAGCCAGCCACAAACAATTTGATCTACAATGGTGTCCTGCCTACAAGGTATACTGGTGCAGTGGTGGCAGAAATCTTATGGGAGTAACCAACCAATACCTGATTTGACTTAAGGCCCACTGAATCAGATAGAGATAGAATCTAACCTGATACTAATTAGGTGACCAAAAACCAGAGAACAAAAAGCCCAGGGATATAGGATAAAACCAAATACTACTGGTCTAAAAAAAAAAGCAAGCAAAGAAACAAAACAAAATAAAAGATGGAGATAAATTGAATCTGAATGTCATTTGCCTATAACCATAGATCAGTGCCTAGTTCAGCCATCAGCAGAGAAGTTTCCTCCTGCAGCAGACGGGAACAAATACGGAGACCCACAGCCAGACATCGTGCAGCCAGTGGGAGACCTGGGAATACTCACTAAATGGGATGTCTCCATCAAATCTCTCCCTTAGGCCTTAGGAAACCATGTGGAAAAGGAGGCAAAAAGAGGAGACAGAGGACACACACACACACAAAAAAAAACCAAGGCCCTCAAATTAACATGTTCAAAGTTCATGTGATGCAAACTTTCCGAGGCTGAGGCAGCACGCACAGGATCTGCCTTGGTCTGCAGTAGGTCCTTTGTGCGTATTTATTATTTATGACCTCCAATGTAGTGTTTGTATGGGATTCCTAAGTGTGCAAACAACTGGTTCTCTGATTGAGAGGAGTAGATGGTGGGGAAATGCTCATTATGACATATAATATTTAGAAAAATACTTTTTTATGGTAGAGTTTTTTTTACGTATTACATTCTCTTCATTTTATCTCAATTATTTTTCCCTGTAAATTTCTCTCTCTCTCTCTCTCTCTCTCTCTCTCTGTGTGTGTGTGTGTGTACCATGTGTGCTGGTACATGAAGTGTTCGTGCAAAGAAAAATATGTGTGCTATTTCTCCCCCTCATATGCCATCCACCTTGCTCCTTAAGACAGTCTCTCACTTGCCTCTGAGTTTCTTGTTTGATCCTTATTATGCTTGCATAGTGGAATAATATTGGCCCTACATAATATAGTCAATAAGAAATATTTTAAGTTCCATAGGATATTATATATTTATCACTCTAAATGATACTTGAATTCTTCAAGAGGATATAATTTAGCCTAATTGAAAACAAGATACTTCTACTGAAGCATCTTATATGTAGTACTAGTAATTAGGGCCCACATCTATTTTGTATAAGATCTGCTCTCAACCCTAACGGTAATCATGCATTGAGAACATGAAATCAAAATTGGTCTTGGGCCAGAGCACCTTCCTTTCCATATTCCCCCCACAATATCTGGTTCTTCACCCCCTAAACTCAGCAGTGCTGCCTGGACCACTGTTTCACTGTGCTGTCCTCCCATCATTGTGACATATTCCTTTATACTATAAATATGTGCCACTGTTTTTGGGTTAATAAAAAGCTAATTAAGGAATAGCTAGGCAAGAGGTATACCAAGAGCTTCTGTACAGAGGGAGCTCTGGGAAGAAGAGATGCTGAGTCACCAGCTGGACAAAGAAAGAGAGAGAGCAAGACATTCAGGAGGAGAGGTATAACCCACAAGTCATGTGACAGCAATTAAATAGAAAAGGGTTAATTTAAGTGATAAGAGCTAACAGGACAAGTTTAAGCTATAGGCTGTGCTCTCACCTTTAATAATAAGTCTCTGTATTGTTTGTTGTGAGCTGGTGACCCAAACAAAGACCCAATTGCACTCCATCTACAGCATCGCAGCTTAGAATTCCTCCAAGTTCTTTTAATTGAAGATTATGAGTATCAGTTTTGGTTAGTTATTTATAAATTATTCTAGCGTTGCACATTTCTAACATTTTTCACCTCACTCAGACTTCAAATAAAGATAAAATTTAAGATCATACATATTCCATTATGAACTTTTTTGTAAAGTGCCCAAGAATTTTGCTTTTATAACTAATCAGCTGCATAAACTGACTCCATCCTCATCATTGCCATTCTGCCATCACGAAAGACTTTTTGGTTTCAAATTCATGTATTTACTTACATTCACACATACCCTGAGACGTTAGATGAGTGTGACACCAGAGATGGAAAGTTTTAGTCGGTTTTCTCTTTGTTGTTACTACACAATAAACCTTTTTTAAAAAAGTGAACATTTATTTTGGCTCCCATTGTGAAGGTACAGACCACGAGGACAGGGAAGTAATGGCAGGTGGAGAATGATGTAGCTGGGTATTTAAATCCAGAGTTAGGAAGCAAAGACAGGCCAGTGCTGGCGCTAGGAGTGCTTTCTCCTATACTCAGTCTAGGACCCCAGCTTGTGATATGGTGCTGCCCAGACTGAGGGTAGGTTAGCCCATAAAGAAATTCCCTCATAGGCATGTCCTGTGGTTTCAATTGATCTCTGTGTGCCTTGCCTATTAACCATGGGTGACACTTCCCTAAGCTTCATTTTCTTTTATTTGCATTGAGGTCTTTGATATACTTGGGCTTGAGTTTTGTGCAGGGTGATAAACAGGAATTACTGCTTTCTTCTACATGCAGACATCCACTTAGACGGGCATCATTGGTTGAAGCTGCTTTCTTTTCTCCATTGTGTATTTCTGTTTTTTTAATCGAAAATCAGGTTTCCATAAGTGTGTGGATTTATACCTGGGTCTTTGAATTGATTCTATTGATTGACCTATCTCTTTTTACTCAGATACCATGTGGGTTTTTTTTTTTATCACTATAGCTCTGCAGTACAACTTGATATCAGAAATGGTGATACTTCTAAAGGTCTTTTTTGTTAAGAATTGTTTTAGGTAACCTTTGTTTATATATATATATATATATTGCTATGTAAAATTGAAAATTTTCAAAACTGACAGAATTGTGTTGAAATTTTGATGAGGACTGCATTAAATATGCAGATTGCTTTTGGTAGAGTATTCATTTTTACTATGTGAATTCTACCAATCCATGAGCATGAGTGATCGTTCCATCTTCAGAAATATTCTTCAATTTCTTTCTTTAAAGACTTGAAGTTTTGTCATACAAGTCTTTCATTGGCATGGTCAGGATTACCTCAAGATATTTCCTGTTGTTTGTGGCTGTAGTGAAGGGTGTGGGTTTCTCTGGTTTCTTTCTCTGTGCCTTTGTCATTTGTATATAAGCGAGCTACTGATATTTTTTGAACTGTTCTTGTATCCAGCCATGTCACTGGAGGGGTTTATCAGCCTTAGGGCTTTTCTGGTAGAACACTTGGTGTTGTCTGTGTATACTACCATGTCATCTGTAAATAATGACACTTTGACTTCTTCCTTTCCAATTTGTATCCCCTTGATCTCCTTCAGTTGTCTGATTTCTCCAGCTAGAACTTCAAGTACTACATTGAATAGATATGGAAAGAGTGAACAGCCTTGTCTTATTCCTGATTTTAGTGGGATTGCTTTCTGTTCTCTCTATTTAATTTGATGTTGGCCATAGACTTGCTGTAAACTGCCTGTATTCTATTTAGGTATGGTTTTTTTTTATCCCTAATTTCTCCAACACTTTTATCATAAAGGTATGTTGGATTTTGTTGCAGGTTTTTTTGCCATCTAATGAAATGATCATTATTTTTTTTCAGTTTGTTTATATAGTAGATTACATTGACTGAATTTTGTATGTTGAGCCATCTCTGCATCTCTGAGATAAAGTCTACTAATAATGCTGAATACCCTTTTGTGCTGTGCTCATAGAATCAGTTTGCAAGTGTTTTGTTGAGTATTTTTGTATCTATCCTCATAGGGAAATTGGTCTATAGTTCTCTTTGTTGAATCTTTGTGTGGTTTGGATATCAGGGTGCCTGTGGCCTTGGAAAACAAGTCTGGCAGTGTTCCTTCTGTTTCTATTTTGTGGATTATTTTTGAGAAATATTGGTAGAATTCCGCACTAAAACTTTCTGGTCTTGGACTTTGTTGTTGTTATTATGAGATTTTAATCACTGATTCTATTTTCTTAGGGGTTATAGGTCTATTTACATTGTTTATCTGATCTTGATTTAACTTTTGTAAGTGGTATATATTGAGAAAATTATCCATTTCTTTTAGATTTTCCAATTTTGTGGAGTGCAAGATTTTAAACTATGATTTAGAATTCTTTGGATTTTCTCCATGTCTGTTATTATGTCCCTCTTTTGTTTCTGATTTTTCTATATTCTTTTTTAGTTGGTATGGACAGTCTTTTCACGAGTTTGGATAAAGGTTTGTCTACCTTGCTGATTTTCTTAAAGAACCAACTCTTTATTTCATTGATTCTTTGGATTGTTCTCTCTGTTTCTATTTTATTCATTTCAGTCCTCAGTTTGATTGTTTCCTGCTGTCTACACCTTTTGTGTGTGCTTGCTTCTTTTTGTTCTAGAACTTTCTGGTGTCCTGTTAAGTTGCTAGTATGAGATTTCTCCAATTTTTGTAGGCATTTAGTGTTATAAAATTTCTTTCCTCAATGCAAATCAAAACAACTCTGAGATCCCATCTTACAATTGTAAGAATGGCCAAGATCAAAAACACTGATGACAACTTTGGCTGGAGAGGTTGTGGAGAAAAGGGAACACTTCTTCGTTGCTGGTGGGAATGCAAGCAAGCTGGTACAACCCCTTTGGATGTCAGTGTGGCGATTTCTCAGAAAATT
>LOJH01026249.1:2890-18466 GCA_001685095.1 Ellobius talpinus
CCAGGACAGGCTCCAAAGCTACAGAGAAACCCTGTCTCGAAAAACAAACACAAACAAACAAACGAGCAATACAAGGGCTTGTGAGATGCCCTGGCAGATAAAGGTACTTGCTGCCAAACCTGATGACCTGAATTGGATCCTCAGGACCCATAGTATAAGCAGAGAACCAATGCCTATAGCTGCCCCGACTTCCACACAAATAAATACATGCAGTTACAAAGAAAGATCTTAAGCATATATGTATGTTGGGGGATATCCAAAACATCTACATTCTGATTAAAGAAATTAGGTACTAGGGGGCTGGGGCTGTAGCGCACTAGCAGAGCACTTGCTTCATATGCATGAGGTCCAAAGTTCAATCCCCTCTACTGCCAAAGGCAGAAGTTAGGTATGGAAGAAAACAAAATGATCAAAGCTAGCTTGGATTTGGCAACCACATTTGTGGCAGCCCGTATGCAAGTGCATGTAAATTTAGAAACTACACAGACTAGCAGCTCTCCCAGGAACGCCAATGTGGCAGGCTACCGCTACAGCTAAGGAAAGACCTCGTTAAAAAAAAAGTGTGCCGGGTGGGGGTGGTGCACACCTTTAATCCCAGCACTCAGGAGGCAGAGGCAGGCAGATCTTTAAATCCAAGGCCATTCTGGTCTACAGAGAGAGCTCCTGGACAGCCAGGGCTGCACAGGGAAACCCTGTCTTGAAAAAGAAGCAAACAAAAAACAAAGAAAGCAAGTGTGAACATATAAGCTTGTGCGGGGCGGGGGGAGGAGGGTAGGATGCCTGTCTGCTAAGGCTGAAATGTGTGATTCTGGCCAGTGAGAAGGCTCAGTGGGTAAAGAAAGGGACCTGCCACTAAGCATGAACCCAGGGCCCACAGGGTGGGAGGAGAGAAGTGACTCCCCTAGCTGTCCTCTAACCTCCACATGGATAACACAGCATTGGCATGCGCACACACACTCGCAATAAACATGACAAACATAAATAAATGTGATTTTTTTTCTTTCCCCAAACCCTAGGGAATTAAGCTTTGACTAGAACAGACAGTTCCACCACGTCAGCCAATCTGGCCAACTGGGAACCCTGGCAGTTCCGCAACACTGAACCCAGAAGGATCCGTCTCTAAAAGGCAGCCATGTTTGTAAGAGAGTCAAACGGAAAGATGGCCTTTAAGATAAAAACCTATCCTGCTACTTCTCTAACTAGGGTGGTGAGGGTAGCATTTGCTCTTCGATCTGCTCTTCAGGGAGTTGGGCATGCGGCTCAGTTGGTAGAGTTGCTTGCTAGCATGACTGAAGCCTTAGATTAAAATCTCCTGAACTGGGTAGAGAAGGGCATACATATCCGTAATTCCAAAACTTGCGAGGTGGAGGCAGGAGGACCAGAACTTCAAGACCATCTTTGGCTCTGTAGCTAGTCTGAGCTACATGAAACCCTGACTCAAAAAAAAGGGTGGGGGGAAGGAAGAAAGAAAAGAAAAAAGAAACACAGGGGGCTGGAGAGATGGTTCAGCAGTTGCAAGCACTGGCTGCTCTTCCAGAGGACCCAGGTTTGATTCCAGCACCCACATGGAGACTCACAATCACCTGTAGCTCCAGTTCCAGTGGATCGAATGCACGTAATACAGAGACACACATGGAGACAGATGACACTTTTATTTTGTGCGGTGTGGGGGATGTGTGGGCACACACACACCCACGTGCAGCACTCTGGAAGCCAGAGGAGGGTGTTAGGTGTACTGCTCCACCTTGTTCTCTGAGACAGGGTCGCTCACCTAACCTGGAGCCATCAAACCCTAGCATCTTCCTGTCTCTGCTCCCTACAGCCCTGGGGCTACAGACGCACAAGGAGCCATCTCTAGTCCAGCCTGGCCTGGTGCTCCCTATGTAGACCAGGCTGGGCTCACATTTGTAGCGATCCGGCTGCCTTTGCCTCCTGAGTGCTGGGGTTAAAGGTGTGCGTCACGACCGACAGGCACTGAGCAGTTGAATTCAGTTCCTCGTGCTCTGAGGGGACGTGTCCTGGTCCTGGACGTGGCTGGTCAACCTGACAGAAGCTAAAGTCTTCTGGCAAGAGGGAATGGGGCATTTTCTTGATTAATGATTGATGTGGGAGGGCCCAGTGCACTGTGGGTGGTGCCACCCCCGGCAGGTGGGCCTGGACTGCATAATAAGAAGGGCTGACCTTTTGGGACCAGTTCTTTCCGTCCACCACATGGATCCTGGGTATCGAACTCAGGCTGTCAACCTTGGCAGCAGGCATCTTTACGCACTGAACCACCTAGATGGCCCATTGAAAACTGAGTGCTGTGGGCACAGAAAATCCTCAGCAGCCCACGTATTCTGAGGCACAAAGCCCGCCACAGCAACTTACATCCACTGCTTACCTTACAAGGGGCAACAACTTTTTTTCTGGGGGGAGGGGTGTTTGAGACTGTTTTTCTGTAGCTTTGGAGATGTCCCGAAACTCACTCTGTAGACCAGGCTGGCCTTGAACTCACAGAGATCCACCTGCCTCCACATCCTGAGTGCTGGGATTAAAGTCATGCACTACCACTGCCCAGCACATCAAGTGCTCTTAACCAAGTCATCAGTCCAGTCCTTAACACGTGTGTGTGTAACACTGGTGCGTGTGTAACACTGGTGTGTGAGGGTGCATGTATGTGTGTATGTGGTGTGTGTGTGTGTGTGCAGTACGCATGTGCCCCAGTCCTCCAATGGGGGACACAGGACAATGTGGAGGAGGCAATTCTCTCTCCTGCCATGGGGCCCAGGGAATTGAACTCTAGTCATCAGAGGTGGCAGCAAGCACTTTTACCCACAGACTCCTCTCACCAGCCCAGGTGTCAGCCTCTTTAGTAGTGAGACCAAGAGCTGGGACAGCCACCTCGAGGGAGAGGTGTAAGTTTCTACAAATTCTGCACTGATATGGAAGCAGTTAACTTTGCCAGCAAAGGAAATCGGGTTTTTATTGTGGCCTAGATCCCTCGGCCTCCCTCCTGTCCCGGTTGAAGGATATTCATTATAGAAGACGAAGATTATCAGGAGACCAAAATCTATAAAATAATGGTACCAACGTCAGCACTTCCTGCTTATGCAGGGCTTTGTCCTTTAAGCTGGACGTTGTAGTGCATGTCTTCCGTCCCAGCACTTGGGAGGCAGAGGTAACCAGATCCTTAAGCCTGAGGACAGCCTGGTCTACACGGCCAGTTCTAGGACAGCCCAGGCTATGTAGTGAGACCTCACCCAGCCCCCAGCTTAATTACACCTATTTATTCTCTCTGTGTGTGTGTGTGTGTGTGTGTGTGTGTGTGTGTGTAACTGGGCCATGGCCTGTGTGTAGAGGTCAGAGGACAACTTGGGACTGAGGGGACTCAGATCTCCTCTTCCCACCCTTTGGGTCCTGGGGACTGCTCAGGTCATCAGGCTTGGCAGCAGGTACTTTTACGGCTGAGCCATCTCCCTCGCTTATCTCTCTTTTTAAAGACAAGGTTCCCTGGATCACGGGCTGACCCCAAAGTCACTAAGTAGCTAAAGATGACCTTGAACTTTTTATCCTCCTGTGTCAACCCAAGTGATGGGATTGCTGCTGGGTTTTACACAGTGCGAAGGATTGCAGCTGGGACTATGTGCAATCCAGACAAGCTCTCTACCAAGTGAGATACATACCCCGCCTGCCAACGGTCTGTGTTTAGTTTATTATTATTATTATTATTAATCATTGGGCTCTGGTTTTGTTGCTACCATTGTTTCTTTTTAAAGATTTATTTTATGTGCATTAGTGTTCTGCCTGCATATATGACTGTGTAAGGGTGTTGGATCCCCTGGAACTGGAGTTACAGTTGTGAGCTGCCATGTGGGTGCTGGGTATTGAACCCAGGACCTCTGGAAGAGCAGCCAGTGCTCTTAACTGCTGAGCCATCTCTCCAATGCCCTGGTTTTTATTTTGTTTGTTTTAATTTATTTTTAGAATATGTGTATGAGCTGGGAGGTGGTGGCCCATGCCTTTAATCCCAGCACTCAGGAGGCAGATTGAGTTCAAGGACTGTCAGAGTAACATAGTGAGACCCTGTCTCAAGAAAAAAACAAAGAAACAAAGAATATGTATATGACTGTTTCACCTGTATGTACGTCTGTACGCATGTATGCCTAGTGCTTTGGGAGGCCAGAAGAGGATGCTGGATCCCCTCAAACTGAAGTTACAGTTGTGAGCTGCTTTATGGGTACAGGGGGCTGCCCCTGGATCTTATGAAAAACAAGTACTTTTAACTGCTGAGCCATCTCTCCAGCCCCAGCCCACCGAGATTGTTATCTTCCATGCCATCACCACTAACCATTAGAACTAATTGGCAGTTTCTTTCTAGGACCTAGCTCTGAGGAATCATTAAGGCTTCTCTTCACTTCTACTCAGTGCTATAATTTGAATTTCCAGGACTAGGGGGCATGGCTCAGCCACAGAGTGCTTGCCTATCGTGGATAAGGTCCTGAGTTCAGGCCCAAGTATCAGGAAAACAAAACAGATCTCCCTTCTCAAAACATTCCAAGATTTATGCTTTCTTTGTTACTATATGCTATAATACACTTACTCCCCTTTGAGGGTCAGGGAGGGTATTCCGTGTATATGCATGTTCGTATGTGTGAGTGTCAGTACATGCAACGGCCCGTGGTTGACACTGAGTGCCTTCCTCGGTTGCTCAATGCCTCGCTCCTGGTCCATAAGCTCACTGATTCAGCCAGTCTTGCTAGCCAGCTTGCCCATGGACCCCTTACACCCACCTCCTAAGTGACAGGATTGCAAGCAAGCTACCACAACCTCCTGGCATTTTCCTCTGTGTGTGTGTGTGTTTGTATGTGTGTGTGTGTGTGTGTGGTTTAGCCAAATAGTCCTGGCTGACCTCAAATTCACCATTATCCTGCTTTAATCGCCCCAATGTTGAGATCATGGACATGGGCCATGGTGCCCAGCCACAACGTTTTTTACTTAGACCAAAATCATTTTCTTTTTTTGAGGGGAGGGCGGAGGTGAAAGGGTTTCTCTTTGTAGACTCTGCTGTCCTGGAACTTGCTGTATAGACCAGGCTGGCCTCGAACACAGAGATCCACCAGCCTCTGCTTCCCGAGTGCTGGGATTAAAGGTGTGTGCCACCACTGCCTGGTCCCAATCACTTTCAGCCTTACAATACAGAAGTGCAGCTGAGAGAGGACAGGGGTCTTCAGCTCAGCCACATGCCCTCCTAGCATTCCTAAAGGCTTGGGCTGGACCCCAGCACCTCGCAAACCAGGCTGGTGGTGAACACCTGTGATCCCAGCACCCAGGAGGTGGACGCAAAAGAAACAGAAGTTTAAAGACATCCTCAGCTACATATTCAAGGTTAGCCCAGACTATAGGAGACTCTGCCTCAAAAAAGAAAAGAAAAAAGCCATAGAAATTTGAAAAAGAGGGTGACAATGGAGTAGAGACATAATTCCAAACTGTCTCTTAGGACACCTGGATCCTTATTTCTGGTCTCCCCACGATCATAACTCATACAAATAACAAGCGCTGGAAACAGAATCCTCCATATGGCACTGGGTAAATTACTAAACCCCTTTCTGCTTTTGATCTCCCATCTGTCACATGAGAACAATACTCCTTTTTTTTAGGCTGGTATGCATATAAGAACAGGATAACTTTCCTTATTAAAAAAAAAAGCCAAAATAGCGGTGAACTAAAATAATACTAGAAATCTGGGCAAAATAACTCCCTAAAAACCCAAAAATTGCTGGATGGTGGTGGCGCACGCCTTTAATCCCAACACTTGGGAGGCAGAGGCAGGCGGATCTCTGTGAGTTCGAGGCCAGCCTGGTCTACAGGAGCTAGTTCCAGGACAGGCTTCAATACTACAGAGAAACCCTATCTCGAAAAACCAAAACAAACAAACAAACAAAAAAAACACCCAAAGATCTGGTACCTGATGTTAGTCAAATAATTCCCTAAAGAAGGGGAGCTTATTATATATGAAATCTGGGCAAGCACTGTTAAAAGAAGTAGCAGGGAATGATAGTGTCCGTGCTGGATAAAACCATTATTATTAATTATAAATTATTATAAATATTAAACTGTCCCCCAAGTTTACAGTTTACTAGATGAGACTTAGTACACTTAAGAATGATCCCACGCTGAGGACGGCAGTGCATGCCTGTAATCCCAGCCCCTGGAAGGTGGAGGCAGGAGGATCTGGGCCTCCACAGCTAGCCTCAGTTACAAAGTGAATTAAAGATCAGCCTGGGCTGGGCAGAAGTGGTGCACGCCTTGAATCCCACCCACTATTAGGGAGGCAGAGGCAGAAGGATCTCTGCCAGGAGTTTGAGGCCAGTCTGGCCAGGGCAGCACACAAGAGAAACTCTGTCTCAAAAGATCAAACAAACCAAAAAGGTCAGACTGGCCTGTATGAGGCTCCATCTCATTAAAAAAAAAATAGTAAGCCACCTCAGCAAGTGTGGGAGTTTGCAGCCATGCCAGTGGACCTGAGTCCGAACCCAAGACCCACATCATGGAAGGCAATTGTTGGTCCCTACACAAGTCATGGAATCTACATGCCCCCACAGTACAAAATAGAGAAACAAAATGGAACTTTAAAGGAGGGGGTAGGAAAAGGAAAAAATAAAAGAATATCCCACTCTGATTCTCATCTCTTCAGGAAAGTTGAGCCATCCGCCAGGATAACCCTTTGGCTTTCTGCCCTTATTATATTTCCTAAGTGGGCTACCCTCTAGCTAGCATTCCAGAGCTCCGGAAGATTAAGATCTGCACCTGATCCCTGGCATCGCACCTGCCACTCACTCTAGGCTGTCAACCTGGGCTAAATCGCGTCGTGTTTTCCATTCCCGGCTACATCGCACTGCTGGAGGCACACAAGTCAGAAGGAACAGGACACTTTTATCCTCAACTTGACTTCCCTACTTCTTTCCCATTTCCCCTTATCCTCCCCCTTTTTTTGTGGAGGGGAGAGGGTCTCAGGTATCACAGGTTGGCCTTGAACTGCTGATACACCGGCCCCTCAGTGCTGGGATTACAGGCGAGTGCCAAGGTACTCGGTATGATGCAGGGCTGTGGATGGAAACTCGGGACTTGGAGCATGCTAGGCAAGCTCTCTACCAACTGAGACACAATGCATCCCCAGCTAAAGTTCCCTTTAAAGGTCTATGTCAATTTCTGGCCCTTTAAATCCCTCCCCCACCCCACCCCAGTTCCTTTCAATTCTCCACACTTTCTCTCTCCCCACCTGCAATTCGCCTTCGCCTCCCTCAGGGAGTTTCTCCAATCTTCTCCTCGTGTCCTTCTACAGCCCCCACCCTTCCCTCCGCAGCGCGACTCCAGCTTCGCCTTTCCGTGCCCCCGCGCTGTTTCCCTTTTTCCCCCCACGACACATCTCTGCAGCAGGCGACCTTCCACCACCACGTCCAATGCCTGGGTTCTCCCTCCTGGCCTCCCGGATCGCTCCGAGCTCCTTGCCGATTCCCTTCACCCCAACCCACTTTTCCCCGGATCCACTTACAGGAGGCCGGAGCAGGTGGTGCAGACGAAGCTGCCCACGGTGATGTCCACATAGGTGACCCCGCGCTGGGCACACTCGAAACAGTGGCGGTTCCCGGCCTGGCTGCAGCCGCCCAGCTCCCGCACTCGGCGGCACCACACCTCCGAAGCCGCTTCAGCCTCCGCTTTGCTCCCTCCGACCCCGCCACCCGGGCCCGGGCCCTTCTTAGCCGCCATCACCATCTCTCTTCCGAGCTCCTCTGCAAGTCAGCGGTTGCTCCCCTTCAACCGCTCGCTGCCTGCCTTTCCCGCCTCCGCCGCCTTCGCACGCCCGGCAACCCCGACACCAGCTCCTGCAGCCCCGACCGCGACCGCGACAGACTACGCCGCCCCCTTCCTCGTCTCGTTCTGCACGCTGATTAGCTAGTCCCCTCCCACCTCCTCGCTCTGATTGGCCCGATTCGGGACGGCCTCGGGTTGCTGGAGCCTCCACAGCCACGCCCCACTGCCAACGGGCCTCCCGCCTTTTCCATTGGTTCACAGAGACCCCCCACCGTGCAAGCACGGCGCGTGCCCTCCTCCTTGTCCCCGCCCCCTCTCGCCACGGGTTCCTAGGCTGACTCTTATTGGTTGTTAAGGTTGCAAAATTAGCGTGCGAGAGAGAGGAGGTGGTCCGCGCGCGCGCAGTGCTCACTTTCCGGCCTGGCACTAATTCCCGCCAAATTTCAAAGGCTTGTTCCAGGCTGAGCCAAGAGACGTGCAAGGCAGAAAAGAAGTGGCCCTAGGAGGGGAAAGGGAAAGGCAGAGAAGGGGAGGGTGACTGCTTTATAAAAGATGTCTTATTTACCCATGCCATAGGTGGAGCCCCCACTTTAAAAACTTGAGGTGGGATGCCAAAGATAGCTTAATGGATGAAGGCATTTGCCACCAACCCTTACAACCCAAGCTTGATCCCTGGAGCTCACTCCTGTAAGAAAACTGACCCCTGTAAGCTGTCTTCTGAGCTCAAAGAGTAAAAAAAAATTCATGTAAAAATTATTCAAGAAAACATGCTGAATGAAGTGTATCACAGAACTGGTTTGGGGTTCAGTCAGAATTTGAACCTGAGTCTTTTGATTTTAAAAACTCCGCTCTGGAGCCAGGGATGTATCTCGGTTGGTAGAAAGCTTGCCTAGCAAGTACTGAGCTCTGGGTTCAACCCCCAACACTACATACAACCCGGAATGGCGGCATAGGCCTGTAATTCAAGCATTTGGGAAGTGGAGGTAGGAGCTTTAGAGGTTCAAAGTCGTCCTTGGTCACTGCCTGGAAAGGGAAAGGCTGGAAGTGAGGAGGTTTCGGGGTGTTGACAACCGTAAACCAACAGTTTTGTTTCAGACATGTCAATGGGATACCTTTTGAACCTTCCAGTGGGCTGACGAAGGAGGTGGTTGCCAGGCCTGATTCCAGGAGAGATCAGAACCAGAGAGACAGGTTCAGGAGTCATCAGTACATGGAGTTATGTAGGGGTACAGATGTGATGAAATTGCTTAGGTGTTACATATAGATGAAGACTAGAAAGTCCAGGGCTGGGGAGCAGTGAAGTGCTTGCAAGACAAGCTTGAGAACTTGAGTTTGATCTCCAGAACCCATGTAAAAGCCAGTGTGCACCTATAATCCTAGAGCTGGGAATGCAGAGACAGAAGGATCCCTGGGGCTTGACAGCCATCCAGTCTAACCAAATCATTGAGCTCCAGACCACTGGAGCTCTGGCCACTGGAGACTTCTGGCTTTCAAATACTTGTGCACATGAGCACACACACACACACATACATTGCTGAATCAGCAGGTGGGAACAATATTTGATCTCCAGGACAGGAAACTATATACATACACACACATGCACGCATATGTGCACACACATATACGTACATGCATATACACACATATACATACACATACACACATATACACATACATATATGCACATGTATACATAAACATATACATACATATATACACATATATGCATAAATACATACATGATCATAGACACATATAGGAAGAAAGAATACAGAAGTCCAGATGGAAGAGAGAGTAGGCCGTTTACTCTACTCCAGCTTTCCAACTGTCATAGTCACAAATGTGCTTCATCCCCAGAAGGAAGTTACACCAAGTCCCATCCAGATATGCAGGGGTAGCATCTTTGTCCATTTAAAACATTGCTGCATGGCATGATTGCTCATGGCTTAAGCAGGTGGATCTCTGTGAGCTGGAAGCCAGCCTGGTCTATGTAGTAAGTTTCAGACCATCCAAGGCTACATAGTGAGACCCTGTCTCAAAAAATAAATAAATAAATTTTAAAAAATTAAAAAAAGAAGAAAGAAGAAGAAAAAGAAAAGAAAAAAGCCATCTGTACTTTTTTCAGAGCTTGGCGTTTCACCTGTGCTGTTCACCGCATTTGCAGTTTCTCTTTAGCCGACAGTTATCTCTTCGCCTCTTGGAATGGTAAGTAAACCAGTCCACTTGCCCACCACCAAAGCAAATGAAGAATAAATTAGGATGACCATTGGACTCTCACAGCTTTCAGTCAGTTCTTTTGCTACAGGGTGTGGTCTGCAAGTCAACCAAAGGGTGCTTCCTCCTGCCGTCTCTGCTCCACCCAGGTCATATCAGGGAGTAACAAGACTATGTCCCCTCATAATCAGCAAGAGCACAGGCAGCCTGGGGTCACCCTCCTCTGCTACTGCCCTGGTGGCTGGGTGGAAGCCTTGGTGACTTCCCTGGTAGGAGCCCTTTGCATTTGGGGAGTTAAGTTGACAGAACCTGGGTCATTTGGTGGGTGGAAAGCAAACTTTTTCAAAAAATATCATAGTGGGAGCTGGAGGGGTGGCTCAGCAATTAGGAACACTTGCTGCTCCTTCACAGGATTCAAGTTCAGTTCCTGGTACCCACACTAGCTGATAGATAACCACTGTTACTACAGCTCCAAGGGATCCATCCAATGACTTCTGTCCTCAGGGACTGGCCCACATGTGGGCATGCACACACGCATGCACACACACACATATGCCAATAATTGGGGGTGGAAGAAACCTAGTTGTGGCCTAGGTTGATAGCTTGGTCAGTGCTGACCATGCAAAGCACAAAGACCTGAACTTGGCCCCTAGAATCCACTTGCAAAAGATGGGCCTGATGGTACATGCTGGCAATCCCAACACTGGGAAGGTGAAGACTGGGGCTCACCAACCAGCTAGCAGCCAATCAGGGAACCCCAGATCCAAATGAGGGACCTTGTCTCAGAAAACAGGTGGGGATAGCTTGTTAAGGTGGCGTGTCCCTCTAATCCCAGTACTTGGGGGGCAGAGGCTGGTGGATCTCTGTGAGTTCCAGGGAAGCTTGTTCCAGAACAAACAAAGCAAGTTCCAGGACAGCCAGGATTCCATAGAGATTCTCTGTCTCGAACAAGCAAACAAACAGGAAAACAAAAAAACCAAGGTGATTAATAATAATAAAAGGGCTGAAAACAAGAGGATTGAAGAGGCAGCTCAATGGTTAAGAGCAATGGTTGGTTGTTCTTGCGGTATAGCTGAGTTTGGTTCACATGGGAGTTTACAGCCATCTGTCCCTGGAGATCTGACGCTTTCCTCTGACATCTGAGGGCCCCAGGCATGCATTTGATACATAGATACACATCACCTATACACACCAAATAAAATAAATATAACTAAAAACACTTTTTAGAAAGGTTGGAAGGCTTTAACACACGCACACACACACACACAGAATAGTAATGGTAAGTGCTCCCCAAGCCTTTGTTACTCGATTTCTGTCTTAGCTGGGGATGAACTGACACTTCATGTCAGTCACTGGATCACATATCCCCATCAGCAGGAGAAAAGTCCAGCCTCGCAGGTGTGGTCTCCCAGATACCACTAGATCAGTTTTCAGGGACCATTTTATTGTCATTATTTGTCCAGCTGCTTCTGGTGCATAGGAAATATGATAAGGGCTTTGCCTGGCCAACGGCCATTTTTTCTTCTGTGCTTGTGTGTGTGTGTGTGTGTGTGTGTGTGCGTGCGTGCATTCATACCAGAGGTCACCCTCCAGTGTCATCCCCCAGGTGCCATGCGCCTTGTTTTTGAGACAGAGTCTTTCACTGACCTGGAGATTATTGCTTATGCTAGGTTGGCAGTTAGCCCCAAGAATCCCCCTGTCTCTGTGACCCAGGGCTGGAACTTCAAACTTCTGTTACTATACCTGACTAGGGGGATGGAATTTAGGTTCCCATGCTTGTTCTAGTGTCTTGCCGACAGAGCTGTTTCTCCTGTCCTTGACTCCTTTCCCTTAGGAGCAAGGTTTGTGGTTGGGGACACAGACCTGTCTGGACCCCTGTCTGCGGGTCCAGCCATGAACATTATAGCCACTGCTGTCTCAGTCAGAGCTACCTGCATGAGACCCCCAACAACGTCAGGCTGTTGATGTTCCCTCTTAGAAGGGGTAGGTGGAGTGATGAATTCATTCTTCACATGAGATTCCAGCTACTCTTGTGTCCACCCCTGTCCCAAGCTATACGTAATCCTCCTGCCTCAGCACTGTGTTGTCTTGGAAGGGGTTAGAGAGTAGAAGACACATCTCCATCTAGGCAGCTATGGGAAGTGGAGAAAGCTCTGAGGAAGAAAAGTCCTAGGTGAAGGTTGCTGTTGACAGGGCACAGCTATGTCAAGGACTCATAGCTCCAGACTCAGAGAGATGTCAGATTCTTCCTCTGGTCCATGTGTGAACATTGACAGCGTGTGCAGAAAATGTTCATCATCTCTTTCTTTCCCTATGTGTCTACAGCCTGAAGACTGCTCCCCAATAGAGACTGCTCCTACCAAGGTGAGCTAATCCTGCCTCCTTGATCCAGCTGTATACTGTAAACCCTACTCCTTGTCTAGCTAAATGCATTGACTCTGCCTCTCCGCTCAACACTATGTCATGAACACACTGATCTTCCAGGTTGCTACTGTGTCTCCAGCAGAGACCCCAGACCATCCAGGGTGCTACAGTGTCCCCAGCAGAGAACCCAGACCATTCAGGATGCTACAGTGTCCCCAGCAGAGACCCCAGACCATTCAGGGTGCTACGGTGTCCCCAGCAGAGACCCCAGACCATTCAGGGTGCTATGGTGTCTCCAGCAGAGACCCCAGACCATTCAGGGTGCTACGGTGTCCCCAGTAGAGACCCCAGACCACTCAGTCCCAGCTTTCTGTCTGCGTCTGCCTTGTACTCCATCACTGCCCTAGTAAGGTCCATGCACTTGAACCAGGCTGGATGCAGATTCACTCCCCCAGTTATTAAATTAAATTATTTTAACTTATTAATTAATTAATTAATTTTAAGATAAAGTTTCTCTGTGTAATACCCTTGGCCATCCCAGAATTCACGCTGTATACCAGGCTGGCCTAGAACTCATAGACATCTGCCTACCTCTGTTTCCCGAGTGTTGGAATTAAAGGTGTGCATCACTAACCCTAGCCCTTATTTGTTTAGTTTTGAGACAAAGTATTTTGCTATGGCATGGGCTGGCTTGAAACTTACTATATAGCCTTAGCTGGCCTTGAACTCAGGCTTGTCGTGACTCAGCTTCCTGGAGGCTTCAACCACAGGCCTGAGCCACCACACACAACTAGAAACCATGCTTTTAAAGAAAGGGTTGACGAATGAGGTCAACTCTAACACTGCGGAAATTTACTGCCTTTAGGCCATTTCCAGTCTGTTCTATCTATATACAGGGAAACACAGAAGCTGTATGGGCCCCACCTGAGTCTTGGAAGCTGACAGTTCAAGTTTAAAGAGCAAGGTAAGAAAAGAAGAGGAGAAAGGGGAAGGGGAAACTGTGAGGAAGAAGGAAAAGAGGAGGAAGAGGAGATAGATGGGTGAGGGAAAGAAGAGGAGGAGGGGGAACTGAAGGAGGAGAAAGGAACTAGAGGAGGAAGGTGAAGACGAGGAAGGAGAACAAGGAGGAGAGGAGAAAGAAGACAGAAGAGGAGAGGAGAAGAAACGAGGCGAGGAGAAGTGGAGCAGGGAGTTCAAGGTAATGCTAAGGTATATGATACCCTGTCTCAAAAAATAAATAAATAAAAACAAAGAAGAAAGCAAATGAAACATATTGCCTAAAATGAAAAGTAGAATGGATAGGATTGAAAACATATTCGACAATAAAACATTATGAATTCATAATGGAAGCTATCTACAAAACCAAAATATACTGGGAGTACAGTGTGTGCCTGAAATCCCTAATCCCATCAGGAAGGAAGTGGAGACAGGAGGGTGTGAAAATAAACAACAGCAACAGAAGCACTAATTTTATTGACTGTGCTCTGATTTAAAACACGGCATAGGATGAGTACTAACATGAACTCTAACAAATGGTAAATTAAAAACAGCTATGTGTGAGTGCTTCACCTGCATGTGTGTCTGTGCCTGCAGAGCTCAGAAGAGGGCACGGGGTCCCTGGAACTGGAATTGTAGATGCTTGTGAGCCTCCATGTAGGTGCTGGACTGAATCACTTCCTCTGGAAGAACAGTGATCTTAGCTGCTGAGCCATCTCTACAGCCCTCATAAACACTGATTTGTTTTGTTTTGTTTCTTAAGCAGGGATTCTCCGTGTAGCTCTGGCTGTCCTAGAACTAGCTCTGTAGATCAGGCAGGCTTCGAACTCACAGAGATCCACTTGCCTCTGCCTCCCGAGTACTGGGATTAAAGGCATGTGTCACCACAACAAATTCCTCTGTTGCTTTGCAAAGCCTGTCAATCTTTGTTACCAACCACTCCGGAGACCTGAATGACATTTAAGCAGGCTTCCTTCAGAGTTCTCACTCTCCTGTTCCTGGGATAGGGTGGGGGTGGAACAGACTGCAGGCTGACTCCAGGATGGATGTGGCCAGAGAGCTTACACCTGTATACAATGTGCTGGCCTGACTTAGACCTTTGTTCTTTAAACTAAGCCATTGTTTTGCTGCACAAATCAAGCAGATCACTGGCCCGCCTATGTGTATAACTCCTGCCAACGCTCCAAGGAGAAGCCAAAACCTTGGCTCAATGTTAGATCATTTTCTACAAACCATTTATCACACTTGCTTGGATTTTGCTTTTTTGTGACCCCGACTAGGGGTGATATTCAAAATATTTAGTGACTGGCTTCTACATGGCTACAGTCCTAATGAACACAGACTTGCTTTAGCAGAAAGTCAAATTCTTGGAGATCTACCACTATGTCGGTACTAAGGGTGAGGTCTGGTGGCCAGGAGGCAGTTAAGGGGAGGTGGGGCATTTAAAAAACCTTGTGAGGGCCGGGCAATGGTGGCACACGCCTTTAGTCCCAGCGCAGGCAGACACAGGAAGCTCTCTGTGAGGTCAAGGTCATCCTGATCTACAGAATGAGTTCCAGGACAGGCTCCAAAGCTACAGAGAAACTCAGTCTTGAAGAAAACAACCTTGCCAGGAATGTATATATTACAATATATAAAATACATACATACATACATACACATACACACACACACATATATATAGAGAGAGAGTGTTAGACTCATGTAGACCAGGCTGACTTCAAATTCGCTGCATAGTAAAAGATGATGTTGTGTCTTTTATCTTCCTGCCTCTACCTCCCAGAACCAGGATAGTAGCCATGTGCCACCATATTGGTTATTGATGGAACCCAGGGCTTCAAACATGCTCGGCAAGCAACATTCTACAACCGAAGCCACATCCCCAGCCAGCCCTTACCGACTGACATGAGCTTTACAGTGTCACAGCCACCAGTACAGACCCTGGAGGTGTATCAGTCTGCCCTCAACAAAGCCCCAGCACGGAATGCTCTGGCCCTTCTTCCTCTTGGGTCTAACCACCCATTTCCCTGCTTTTCCTGTGTCCCGTCAACGATTTGTATGAGAGTCTGCAGATTGCTCAGTGAGTGAAAGAACTTTCCAGTAAGACCGAGGTCAAACCCAGGATCCACAATAATGGAAGGAGAGAACTGACTCCCAGAAGGTGTCTTCTGACCTTCACAAGAGTGATATATATATATATATATATAT
>LOJH01026251.1:5337-18465 GCA_001685095.1 Ellobius talpinus
GAAAGACAGGATAGGCGACAGCTCGGATCTCCATGTGTCTCTGAAGGACTGGGCATGTGCAGCACCAGTTACCATGTAAACTTCACGCAGTCTGTCTCATAATGACAGACTCCACAGATCATCCTTCCTACCCTCCTTCAGTGGCCATCTACAACTAGAAACAATACAGCCACAGGTTCCTTTACTCAAGACCTAGGGGGCTACCCAGAACAAAGGTGGCCGAAACTACCAGATAATCCTCAAAAATAAAATAAAATAAAAAAGCCTGACACTCCTCAAAAATGAAGGCCATGTGTTCACCAAGATCACATCCCGTTGTGTGGATTCAGTTTTATTTAAAACAGTGAACATTCTTTCCTGTAGAGGCCGTCATGCATTTGTTCCCCCGAGCACTTTTCGAGAAGAAGAAATTTAGATGAGTTATAGATGCTCATTTATTAGCACGATGGCATTGACCCAAGACTTAATATAGAAATTTATAGATCCTGGTCCAGAGGAATTTTAATCTTTGCCCATAATAACAGGCCTTGAGCTGCCCAAGGCAATGGTGCTGCGTGCTGGGTTTGGAACTCTGACCCCGACTTACAAAGTCATAACTTCTAAGCACAAAGAAAGTTTCCAGAATGTGGGAGTTAAACCCTTCCTGCAATACTTACTTATAAAACAAAGCAAGAAGCAAGCATTTGCTTATTCGGTCACACAGTGTAGGTCTTGTACAGCATCAGAGCTTAGACCAGAGAAGGCAGGGTCTCTAGCTTGATGTGTAAATGTGTTTACTGCATGACATTCAAGATACAAAAGGCAGGCTTGACTCATTTTAAGGGTCTTTATCCATTTATGTCCCCAGACCAGCTTTTCTGAGGCTGTGTCATGCACCAGCATCCTTGTTTATGCTGTTACCTTTAGNNCCAACTCAAAATTCTAATCTACAATTAGATTTCATTAGTATAAGATAAAATTTATACACAGCACGCTACTCACTTCTATCTCCATGTCCCTGTGTATGTCACAGGCGTGGAGTGCCCACGGAGGCCACTAGAGGGTACTGGATCATCTAGAGCTGGACTTACAGGGTATGCTGAATCACTCGGCATGGTTGCTGGGGACTGGACTTGAGACCAGCGCAAGACTAGAAAGGGTTCCTAACCTCTGAGCTGTCTGTCCAGCCGCAACTGCACAGTCCATTAAAAGCCAAGGAAGCCAGGCAAGGGCATCATTAGTAAGATCTCCTCTTACTTCTCAAATCATAGGTTTATTTTGGCTTTGGGTGAATATTCAATTAAAAAATACTCTCAAGTAAAATTCATTTGCCTTCCATTTATCAGCCCATCTTTGTAAATCCTATCTGGGGTTTTGTTGCAGGACATTTATGAACTTCTAAACTAACTTATAATTCCCTCTTTGCATAGCACTTAAAAAAATGACATTTACTCACCTCATTGCCTATTTTTATAGCAAACAGATATTCACGTAGGACTGATCCAACTGCCTTCATCCAACAGTACACACTACCCTACCTTGGCCTCTCAGAATTCTGCAGCAATCTTTATGACCAATTACTGCAGAGCTTCATGGCACCCATTTGTCACCCCAGCACTCAGAAGGTAGAGGCAGAAGTCTAAGGTCACCCTCGGCTACATAGGAAGTTTGAGGTCAGCCTGATCTCAGAACAAAACAAAAAAAACACTACTGATGAAAAGTGAATGCCACACTAGATGGTGAGAGTGGTCTTTCCCAAAACAGGGAAAGTTCTCCCCCCTTGAAAGACTTGAAGATTTTCCTGCCAAACCCTGGAGGAAAACAGAATGAAATGTGTTTCTTACATCTCACAGGCGTAGAAAGGGAGCCTGTTTATCTCAACAGTTTTCTTCATACCAATGCTGCCTCTTGTTCACTGGGCTCTAACTGGTTAGGAAAGGTCATTCTTCCTTCAGGGCTTGACACTGCCCCTTGCCAGGAAGGCATTCCACCAGAATTCCTCCCTTCATGCTAACTCAGCTGAAAAGCTGCCTTTACAGAGTGAACACTCCTGGACATGCATGCCTCTTAGGAGCCTGGGACAGTTTAAGTAAGAATGGCTCCCATAGGCTCATGTATTTGAAGACTTAGTCACCAGTGAACGGCACTCTTTGAGAAGGATTAGAAAGTGTGGTTTGTGGGAGGAACTGTGTTACTAGGGGTGGGCTTTGAGGTTTTAAAAGTTTATGCCATGCCCAGTCTATGTGTCTCTGTTTCTCTCTGCTTGCAGACCAGGATGTAGTTCTCAGCTACTTTGGCGCCCTGCTCCCCACCATGGTGATAATGGAATAAGTCTCTGAAACTCAGCAAGCCCCAACTAAATGCTTTCCTTTATATGAGTTTCCTTGGTCATTGTGTCTAATTACACAATAGAACAGTGACTAAAACAGCCTTTTCTTATTTTCATACACTCATAGGAATTATTATGATCTGAAATTAGCATAATACTTGATTTATATATTTTTGCTGCTTCCCCTCTTCTTTGAAGCAGAATTCAAATTCCAGGAGAGCAAAGAGCTCAGTATTTTCCTCTGTTGCTGTTTGTCAGCCTCCAGAGGTAGACACTTACCATGGATTTTTGAATGAATGATTTATGGCTGAGCATATTTGTTACAAATTAACACATCAATATAAAATAAATTACTGCAATATGATATCATAAATCAAGAAGCTTTAGCACTATGTCATTATAAATATTGACATCTGATCGGTTTTCACAAACTGGTAGGTAAAATGAATAAAGTTTACAGAGGGTCACACACAGCACCCACATCTAAACAGAGGGTCATACACAGCACTCACATCTAAACAGAGGGTCACACACGGCACCCACCCATAAACAGAGGGTCACACATGGCACCCACCCCTAAACAGATAGTCACACACAACACCCACATCTAAACAGAGGGTCACACACAGCACCCACCCCTAAACAGAGGGTCACGTGGCACCTACCTCTAAATAGAGGGCCACACGTGGAGCCCACCCCTAAACAAAGGGTCACACATGGCGCCTACCACTTTACTTCATCTAATCATTAGCATTGGAGGAAGTGAGACCAGAACTCAGAGGATTTTTCAAGCCTTCCCAAATTCACAAAGTCAGCGATAGTTTCTCTTTTATGTATGTGTGGGGTATGTGTTTGCAGGCTTGTGTGTCTGTGTGCTCCCATGTTGACATGCATGTATGCATGCAGGTGGAAGCCCAGAGTTGATGTCCAGAGCCTTTTAACACCACAGCCATGGTTTTCAAGGAGGCAAGGTTTCTCAAGAGAACTCAGAACCTGCCACTACGGCAGTCTGGCTAATCCCATCTCTCTTCCTGTCAAGCACCGAGATCACAGGTAGGTTTCTATGCCTTCCAGGGGCTTCACATGGGTTCTGGGTATCAGAACTCTAGTCCTCAAGCTTGAGCAGCAGCTGCTTTAATCATGGAGCCAGTTAGTTCCCTGCAATAGTCTCTCAACTACAAACCTGTCCTGCTTCTAAAACCCTTGTGATGACACGAGCTGAATGTCACTGGGCTGATCTAACTATGGGCCAGGCATCTTGTTAGCATCTTAGACATGTGGGAAAGACCCCCATGTTCCTTGTCCTCCTGTTTCCTTCCATGCTTTCCTGGCCTAGAAACAAACCAAAGGGACAGATGTCACTTACTGCTGCCCCCTGCACCTGGCCATCAAGTCCCTGAAGTCTACATGGTCTATAGGGGTGAACACTGCTCAGAGCTCACATGTCCAGCCATGCCCTGATATCAGAATGCCTCTGTACAGTGGGAGCCTCTGACATATGACTTTCTGAGACACTCAGAGAATATAATCTTGAAGCCTAATTCATGGAGATGAGGACTTAGGGATCTCCACACTATATGTATCATACTCAAACGAATGCAATACTATAATTTGCTTAATTCCCCAAATAACTCAAGGTGGTACATTTTGCTGAATATAAAAATGTGTGTTAAAGCCTGAATAACTTAGGTATTTCACAGATGGATGGAATTACTAGGCTGTGCGCTAGTGACTGTACTTGGACCCGTTATTGAGAATCATTTATTTGGGGATAATACTTCTGAATGATTCAACACAATATTAATCATGTTGTCATAAGTTGAATAATCTCCTAGAAGTCACTCAGACATGAAAAAAACTGAAATTCTTATTATCTTACCAAAAAACGTGACCAAGAAACATGCCAGTTAAAACAACATTTCTAGACTCAATTCTCCAACAAAACGGAAATACATGATTCTAATAACTGATTTTGAGATTCTTATTGACTCACACCGCCATAACTGCCTTCTTACAATTTGCAATTGTATCTTTATTCTTCATTTTATCAGAAACATGGGTTTTATAGCCTCCTGTGGGAACCAATTATTTGCACACACACTGCCCTCCCCCCAAATATAAAGATGCGTCTTAGTTTGATTCAGTAAAAGAGGTTCATTATGTTACATGTGAAACAATGCTGTCTACATAAGCATGGACTGTGTCCCACATCTATCTGCATTGTTCCCCAGAAGGACAAAAATATCACAGACAATCTAAGCTGTAATCTAACATATTAACTTTAAAAGGAAGAATCCAGGACTGTGCCTGACAGTTCCCCTTACTTCTTCAATGGTACAAATGATGTTTTACAATTTACCCACATTATATTTTCTGTGTGCCAGCTAACAGCACGTGGCTTTTACTGCTTGGTTCTTTATTCTCTGAGATGTGAGAAATGAATGATAGCAGATATAATTCTTTTTCCATTTGTAAAATAAAACTGTTATGTCCATGGCTTTGGTGCACTTTTTAAATGTAGCACAACAACAGATTTTGGTTGCAGGTTATAAACAATGAAATCCACATTGGTGGCTACAGCAATAAACTAATGCATGGCAGATATATATCTATGAATAAGACTTGAATAGTTTACTGTTTGGGGACATAAAAGTCAGTGGCCTGTATGACATCTCTCCATGGACCTTTGCCTCTAAATTATTACTGTTTTCCAGGGAGGGGTGAGGTTAAGGTGAAGAACCAAATCCAAGGATGATCTGTTCTGAAGAAGAAAAACAGTATGTTTTCACTGAACTGAAGCTATGCTCCTGTGACAAAGGCAGGAAAGTCACAATACACGAATTCTACAAACCCTAGAACCCAGTCTGTTACAGAAAAGGAGCTTAACATTAATGTATCATCCATTGAGGTGTCAATCATCAATACAGATTCTTGCTTGCGAAGGTAACATCCAGTGACATTGACCATATGAACAAAGGGGAATAATAATGTTCGATTAGTTTCTTATTGTTGTCAGGAAGGTTCTCACTGGCCCAATGACTTAAAATAAAATAAAATAAATGTATGCTTTCCGAGAATTACTGTTCTGGAGAGTTCTAAAGCTCATTATCAATGGGGCTGCATTCTTCCTTGTTAAGTCTCCTGATCCACTGTTTCCTTGTTTGTCGGCATCTAGAACTGTCTATCAGCATCCCTAGGCCTGCAGTTCCTTCTCACTCCCCACCTCCTCATGCCGAACTCTGGTCTTTCCCACCTATGTGGACACCTGCAATCTCAGTGGGCACATCTGAATACCTGGGGCAGTCTTCTCATCTCAGGAGCCTTAAAATTAAACACAGAAAATTAGTCAACAGAGCAGATACTCCAAGGACCATAGACATCTCTCTGAGGTAAAAATATCCAATCACCTGTGGGGAGAAAAGGAAAGAGAGAGAAAGAAGACCAAAGTATAATGCTTAATTATTGGTCTCATAGAACAGCAATTCTCTCTCATTTCCTGTTTGATAGAAAGGCAGAATGTGCAGCCAAGTCCTCCTTTGGATGGAGTCTTGGGAGCTTGATGACCTTACTTCCATTCTGTACCAATGGGCTTGGAGAATTTGTATGGGGCTCCTAGTTGAAAGCATGGCTATGCCAAAGCACTTATCCAAATAAGGTTCCTCCTCCACATGTCATCTTTGATATACTGTGTACCTTCTGGAACAACACTCATGCCATAGTCAGGGAGGATGGGAGCATCCACCTGGCCAACCTGATCATCAAACTGAACTCTGATGGTCAGTGGGGTGGTAGATGTTATGTAACCAGAATTCCCCAACATAGAGTCACTAGAGTTACCTGTTAACTTAGTAAATATCAATTGAGAAGACAATTGGGATAGATAGTGTCAATCATCAATTTAACTGAATCTAGAATCATCTGGAGATGGGCCTCTGAGCATGCCTGGTAGGGGTTATCCTGACCACTTTAACTGATGTAGGAAGACTCACTTTGACTGTGGGCAGGACTGTTCTCTAAGCAGGGCAACCCAGACTAAGTAAGTGGTAGAGTGGTCAGAGGGGCAGCACACATGTTCCTTTCTGGGTGAGGATGTAATATGACTGGCCGCCTCAACTCTTGCCACCCTGGCTTCCCTGACATGGCAGGCTGTACTAATCCATGAGCTAGACTAAATCCTCTTCTTTTGGGTCACTTTTGCCCAAGTATCTCATCACAGCTATAGGAAAACAAACTAAGAAAACATCAACTTGTCATAGTACGGCTGGTATGGAGTATATATTCTCCAAATGAATGACCCTGGCCGAATATTCCTTCAAATGCCATGACTTGTTCATGTCTGTATGCCCAGAGTAAACATCAGGAAACAAATCCGAGTCTGAGGCCAATGTCAATGACAAACTTTAAAAGCACCCCCAACTAGTTTCTCCAAAACGAAAGGGGGAAAATGAATTAGAGTTGCTAGCTAGGTCTAATGGTTTTTGGCTGTCATTTCAGAACATGGGAGGCAGAGGTAAGGCAAGCAGATTTGGGCCACCTCTGCTACATAGTGAGTTTGAGGAAGCTTTGGCTAAATAAGACTGTCTCAAGAAATTCCCCCAGTCCTACACACACACACACACACACACACACACACACACACACACACACACANNACACACACACACACACACACACACACACACACACACACACACACACAAAGACTTGGATCAGGAAGCAACTAAGGGTAACAAAATGATGGATTCATAAAATAATAACTATGGAATAATGAGCTTGAGGAGGTTTTAACCAAGACACGTTCTTTCCTGTGTGTCAGGGGTGGGGGCAAAATGCTGCAAAAAATGGGTGAAAAGGAAAAATGGGACAGAGGGTCAGAGCACAGCCTTTGCCAGGAGAATGTGTTCTCCTTGAGGGCGTCTCCGTGGTTTGCGATCCCTGGCAAAGCCACAGAAGAAGATGTTAAGTGTTTGGATGAAGGTGACTGCTGAGGTCTCCTCTGGAGCCCAGAGCAACATTAGACAGGAGGCACAGGTTCTGTTTCTTCTCCTTAACAAGAAAAACGGAGACATTAGGAAAGTAGGGCAAATTCTGCCTCAGGCCAATTTCAGGGATGTTTATAATTTTGCAATTCATCTGTTTTGATAGATTCCTTCAATTATAGAAACCATCGTTTCCTGATGAGCTTTTAAAAATGCACACAGTGCTCTGAATAGATTTCCGTATGGGAAGGTATTATTTAGGGAATTTCTAGTAAACAGGACTGCAGGCAGGATAGCAATTGCTAATCATTCATTAGGCAAAGATCTGCTGAGCCACTAAATCAAGTCAAATTCAATTTTGTACATTGTGGAGACAAGCTACAAATCTGGCTGAATCAACTTTACACAGATGTGCACAAAGGTGCATGCAAACTCCCTCTCTTATACACACACATGCACACACACANAAAAAACCCTCTGTGAGTTTTAAAGCCTATCGAGCAACAATAAATAACTGTTATAATGTCACAGGCAGAAATATAAGAAAATGTTACTGTTGTATAAAACATATGATAGTAAAGAACACACTGTAACATTAAAACTTTTAAAAATGCTCTTTGTAATATTTTACTTTGTGTTTAGCATTTATATATAGAAGCATAATCTGGGATCTTTTTATTTTTCAATGAATAATTATTTCAAGTTTGCAATGCTCAAAGAAGAAGCCGGTAACCAGGCTAAGCTATTTTTCCACTGTGTCTCTTCGGCGCAGTTTTTAGTGTAGCTTAATTATTTATTGAGTAAAAAAAATGAGTTCACTTTGATCACAGTTTAGATTACATTTAATAAATGCTTTCAAGGCCATTCCAATTATATCTCTAAAACCAATATTTATTTTAGTTTTATTCCATATGTTTGTATGAGTGTCTATGAGTAGGTAGGTACGTGCTCGTGAGTACAGGCACCCTGGACCCAAGGTTATCCTCTGACTTTCACACATGCACCTTGGCAAACTCACACACAGTCCACATATTCTTCCTCTTCTTTCCCCCACTCTCTGATTTAAAAAACAGCCCCTCATCTTCCACTGCCCATAGCAACCTGCACATCCACAGATGCAGCTCCAGCTCTAGCTCTGAGCTCTCTCTGTTGCTTCCATCCCTCTGCAGAAGAGAGTAGGCTACTGGAAGCCTGATGTTTGCAGGTAAGTGTGGATCTCCCCCTCATCATAGGGGCTTCTTCTGGAGCAGGAGACCATTACAGAAAACCACAAGAAGTTAAAATGCAGAGAAGAACTGACCATGGATGCCCAGCCCCAACTAAAACATCAACAACACACCCGGTGTTCAGGGAACGAGGCAGAAGAAGGTGCAGAAAGACTGTAAGAGCCAGAGGACCAGGGCATCTGCTGTAAGGCTGTATTTTCTAGCAACAGGGATGCTGCACTGTGAAATCTGAGCAACATGGTTGCCCAAAGAGAGCCTGAACCATTCTCACAGTCAACATCCCAATATAGATGGGGAAATCAATCTTTTGGGTCCCACACCTAGATGGAGAGCTTCAAGCAAGTAACAATTTCTGAGAAAGGGAGAATTAATCTTCCCAAAAGATGAGACCCTTGATTGGTTATCCAATGTCAAGTGGTCAGCCTGAAAACGTATGCATGTGGGCAACGTTGGACAGACTCAACAGGTTATGCTTACATGTTCATTTGTACAGATGTATAAGTAACAACAATGGGTAAAGAAGAGGAGACCATGGATTTTGGAGACGGGGGTGGGCATGGGTGAGGTAAGAAAGAGGAAAGAGAGGGCAGAAATGGTGTAAGTGTGTATTAGTCACAATCTCATCAAGATGCCTGTCTTCTATTATGCCTGCGTTCCAAGAGCTATCTATGCTGAATCGAAGTCACAGAGTTTATGAGATGGCTTTCTAAGTTGTTATGCTCAACAGGAAACATCCAAAGGGTGGGAAAGAGTGCTCTGTAGTTAAGAGCACCTGCTGCTCTTCCAGAGCTGGATTCATACATCTCAGGTGGTTCACAACCTTCTGTAACTTCAGCTCCAGGGTATCTGACAGCCTCTTCTGGTCTCCATGGGGACACATGCTCACATGCATGTACTACCCTACGGTGGGACAATGGTCTTGTACCCTATAAAGATTTGTCACTTGTATTGGTTTAATAAAATCCTGACTGGCAGGAAGTATAGGTGGGGCAACCAGAACCCAGGAGAATTCTGGGGAGAAGAAAGGTTCAGTCTGCAATTGTCATCCAAATGCAGAGGATGCAAGAAGACAATGCCTCACTGATAAAAGGTAGTATGCTATGTGACTAACACAGACAAGAATTATGGGTTAATGTAAGTTATAAGAGTTTATTAATAAGAAGCCTGAGTTAATAGGCCAACCAGTTTATAATTAATGCAGGCCCCCGTGTGGTTTTTGGAACTGAATGGCTGCAGGACTGGACAGAACAGAAACCTCTGTCAACACTATCCTTCACACAAATAATAAATCTGAAATACATTCTAGTCACAAGAAATCTAAGCTAGACATTAATTGAGATCTGTACTTGTAATCAGTCTTTTTGATTAATTGACAAAAATTAATGCATTAATAATAAATTGCTAAATTTAACTGAAATTAATTGATTATGTCAGACTTAGAAAATATTTATTGTTGAACCCCTTGCAGCACAGACACAAATCAATGTCCCCCATACCGTGCGGTTTATAGCACAAGATACAACTAGCACTTGAAAAAGTGGGCAAATCACCATGAGCTATGTTTCTTACCATTGTCAGTAACACTTCTCTTAAGGTTTCCATTTTAATGCCTTTATTTTTAATATTATTCAGGCAGGCCAAAATCAAAACCTATTCTAAATTAAAGAACAGTCTTTTCACAAAGTACTTTTCATTGACAATGGATAAATTTCTATCAAAACACTGGCTTTAATCGTAGAAAGTAGAATAATTCAATATCTAAGCACTCAGAAGAAAGACACCTATAGTGACAGACAGATGCTTGCAAAATGATAACTTAACAGCAAAGGACTGCAGTGCTGTGCTTTAAACATGGAATAACTCAAATTTCAGGACAAGCATACTAATAAATTATTTAAAAGAAAATGATGAATTACACACAGTCAGTGGTAAGATAAGACCACTGTCCATAATTCTTCACAGAAATGTTCATTTGATATTTAGCACCGTGGTTATTGTGTATATGTGTATGAGCCTGTTTGTCTCTGCCTGTACCCATTCCTCTGGATGTGTGGCATACGGGTGGAGATCCCTCAGGAGACCAGAAGAGGGCGTTGAAACAGCTGGAGCTGGAATTACAGGCAGTTGTGAGCTGTCAACATGGGTGGTGGAAACTAAATCTGGGTCCTCTGCAAAAGCAGCAAACACTCTTAACCACTGTGCCATCTCTCCACCCCAAATAAGGGTATGATTGATATATTGCTTGCTTGCTTTGTCTTTTTTTTTTCTAGTTTTGTGGCATTGGGGGTTGAATCTAGGGCATCACACGTGCAAAACAAGCCCTCTGACATATTAACATTACATAAAAGAATGTTCTGAGTTTGATAATACATGATCACAGTGTCATGCAGAAGTAAGTCTTATAGTTTGTTTTTGTGTTACTAATTAGCATCTCTTTGTGTCAACAACTATAACCATTTTCACCACTTGTTAAAAGGCAATGGGTCATTCGCTCATGCTAGTCTCAGTGTGCTTGTTCCTCCTTTTGTTTATAAGGCCAATCTTCTGGGGCCATTTTCTCAGTTGAGGTTCTCTCTTATCAAATGACTCTAGCTTGTGTCAAGTTGACAAAATCTAAGCAGGACAGAAGAACAGGGAGTCACTTATGAGAAAAGTATAATGTTGTATAAACCTGTTTAGGAAAATTTCATAATGGCATTATTTCCTATGCTAATCAACAGACATTAGCAAAAATTCATCATTAGTTCTTATAAAATGTGTTAGTATTAGCTAGGCTAGTGGTTCACATTTATAATTCTAGCACGGAGGAGGCTGAGGCAGGAGGATCACAAGTTTCAAACAAGCCTGGACCATACAGCAAGAGGCTCTCCCCTGACTCATAAAATGCCAATGTTAATTGCTCTATAGCATTTAATCCATTGAAAAACAAGCAGAGAAATCAATCAAGCTGCTTTGGTAAAGGGAGATCTCTCTCAGAATCCTGAAGGGAAGTAGCTTCAGGAGATTCGCTAAGCACGCCTGCTTCTGCTAGTCAAACTTGGTCAATTAAAATTCTGACATTTTTATTTTACCAATGTCAGCAAATTTTGAATAAATTGCATAACTTCAGTAATCATGTGCTAGGCTTTTAATATATATTTATGTATCACTTCTTTTCTACGATATTAGATTTCCTATGAACAAAATATTATCACTCCCACCCCCCCGTCACACACATGCATCCATATTATCTACAACTGTGAATCTTATAAACTGTTTCCAAGATGGAAGCATACAGCTCAGAGAGAGTTCACCCATGATAGTTACTTCTTTTGTTTTATAGCCAAGGGCACTGTGGGACAATGAGGTCCCACCTTGTGGTACAATGGATAAGGCAGAAAGAAAAAGGCCAGAGGACATCTTCTTAATGTCCACTCAGCCCTGGGGAGAGGGATTTCTAAAGAATATTATATAATTTCATTTTCTTCATTCATCCTCGGCAGGCACCTTTCACCTGTCAGTAAAAGCTAAAGTAAAAAAAACACCGTGGTTACATTTGGGTCCCATTTATAGGCACATGCCTCAAATCCATAAATTCTCACACAATCACAAACTCCCACAGAAGACCTGTGTTATTTCAGGAGTGTTATTTTTTCACAGATCCCCAAAGAACAGGGTACTTAAACATTTATTGCTACAAGGTCATTGCTGTATCGAAATGGCTTTAACTTAACATGAATCAACTTAGCAACCTTTGTATATCCCATCTCTAAGGAAGGACAAAAAGTCTGAATCTGAAGGTCACTGTAATTCTTGCTTGTCCCCAGCTATGGAGGTGATATTTGAGTTGCCCCAACTTCAATTTTCCGTGGCATGTTTAAGATCAAATAGCATCGTGAACTTTGCTGTAAATGGACACACATGTGACCAAGGGTCTGAGTTGCAATTTGTGAGTCAAACAGCTAGCTTTACTGTGTGGAATGCTCACCAGAAATAAAAATGAAAGAGAACAAAAGTTAGACTGGGTTGGGTAGGCACAGGGGAGTATGGCTGCAGACTGCAGCCATAATTTTAAGTAAAGTTAAAATATTCTCAACAAAGGAAACTCTCCAGGGCATTTGAGGCTTGTGTCTGCATTACACACACATATATGCACACACACATGTGCGCGCACACACAGACACACGCACACATTCATGCATGTACACATGCACACACACGTGCACACACACATGTGCACACACACACAGAAGCCAGAGAGGGAAGAAAGAATTATATTTTGTCAGAGTCTTGTGAATGGTGTGTGTGCTTAGTGTGTAGGGGCTGTGTGTGTGTGCAAGCATGTTATGTGTGTTTGTGTGTGTTCTGTGTGTATGTGGTGTGATGCTAGGTATAAAATACTGTTACTGACTTCACCCTTGATCTTCATTCATAGATATTCATAGATAAATTGAATCAATTTTTAACCCAAAGTTCTTAATATAGAACAAAAAATCATTTTCAAGTTGCCCAGAGAAAGAGTCTCAAAAATTTCTCACCAATTAAAAATGTCTATACTGTAAAATTAGCTGATAATCATATAGATATGGAGCCCAAAGACATAGAATAGTCTACTCACAGAATAGTGTACTCACAG
>LOJH01026252.1:0-13761 GCA_001685095.1 Ellobius talpinus
CAGACCCGGGAGAACGCCGTGCAAAAGCCCGCGATTAATGAGAAATGCCTTCTGTTTCAGCTCTGTTCAGTGTGTCTGACAAAACTGGCCTAGTGGAATTTGCCCGAAACCTCGCATCTCTTGGTTTGAGTCTAGTCGCTTCCGGAGGCACGGCAAAAGCGCTCAGGGATGCTGGCCTGGCAGTCAGGTAAGGCAGTACGTAGTGTTAAAGGTAAGTCCAGGGAGAAAAACGTGACCATGTTAACTCGGAAGAGATGCAATCAGACACTGAGAAAAATAACCTTTTATTCCCAATAACGTTGTGAGGCCGGCTCAACCTTACTTACTCTGGAAGAGGAACCTCAAGGGGTAGAAGTTGGGTTAAAACTAGAGAGATTTGATGTTTTTAGAACCCTAACACTCAGCCACTGTTGGCAAGCAAATTAAGTTAGGTGGACCATTTGTTATGCAGAACAAACACAAATTCTCAGTTTCCAAGGCCTGGCTTTAACATCGTTAAGAGGTACAGCTGCCTCTTCCCTTGGCATCTTCAAAGTACAAATCATTGGCTCACTCACAAGCTCCTTATCACCTGACTGGAAGTGGGAAGGATTGATTGACAAGAGGTGTCAGGAGATGATCCCGAAAGGCAGGAAGATAGAAAAGGAAAAAAAAAAACAACTCAGGATAGCAAGTTCAGAGGAAGGACATACCACTGGGATACATTTCAGATAGCAGATAGAAAATAAAAGATCTCGCTGTCTTTGTTGCCATAACAATTCTCAGCCAATTGATAATTCTGTAGAGATCTATTATCCACCTCTTCACACGTTTCTTTGTGAGCAATGCATAACCCATGTAGATCTGACTGCTTCAGACTGCAAGAATGCCTTTGCTTATTAAATACATGTTTTCCTCAGAATCTTTTAGCATCTTGTCTCTTGAGATTCTCATGAGAGTCAAGAGCACCAGGGACAGCAGATAGTAAGGTTCTTGCAAGGTGCAGTTGAGTTCTTTGGGTCAAGTTGATGTCCACCGTTGTTGCTGTTGCATTTCAGATGAATCAGAATTTTGAAGTATAAGGAGTTCTTACGTCATGTGTCACCTAGTTTAAAGGTTTGTCAGATGGTCACTCCTGTTTCCATGCCACTGCCCAAGCCCTGCTTGCCCCCATTGTGCCATAGCTTTTTGACTCTTGTTCTTTTTTTTTAAGATTTATTTATTTATTATGTATACAGTGCTCTGTCTGCATGTATACCTGCAGGGCAGAAGAGGGCTCCAGATCTCATTATGGATGGTTATGAGCTACCATGTGGTTGCTGGGAATTGAACTCAGGACCCCTGGAAGAACAGCCTCTTAACCACTGAGCCATCTCTCCAGCCCCTTGTCTTATTCTTTTGGTGGTATTGAGGATTGACCTCAGTGTCTTGCCCTGTCAGCTACTGAGCCATATCCCTAGCTCACTTTTTGTTTGTGTGCTTGTTTTTTTTTTGGGGGGGGAGCCTGTCTTGGAACTTGCTCTATAAACCAGCCTGGCCTCTAACTCACAGATAGCCGCCTGTCTGCTGGGATTAAAGGCATGTGCCACCACTGCCCAGCTTACTTTAGAAACTTTAAATTTACAACCAGGGTCTCTATGAGTTGCCCAGGCTGGACTTGAACTTGTAATCCTCCTGCTTCAGCCTCCTTAGTGAGTGCTGGATTGTGCATGTCTTTTAAAAATTGAGAATTCAAGTGTGTTTCCTACAAAGAGCGAGTGTGTGTGGCCCAGATGGTTTATTTAGAGCCTGGCTCAGTCAAGTTCACTGAGTGGAGTGTAGACAAGTTCCATTATTAGTTCATGCAATTGTTCTCCCATCTTTTCTTGGTTGTCCTATTGGATGAGTGCATATTTGAAACAGGTACAAAGAAGTAACTTGTCCAAGGCCATTTTATCTAAGAGGTCAAGATTTTCTCCCCGGAAGTTGACTGTTGCCCTGTGCAGCAAAGAGATGGGATTGTCATTAGTGAGGTACAACAGTGAGCAGATTACAGGCTCCACATTCAGACTCCAGATTTTAAAATAAGTTTTATTGCAGCTAGGCGGTGGTGGGCAAACCTTTAATCCCAGCACTGGGGAGGCAGAGACAGGCAGATCTCCGTGAGTTCAAGGTAGAGAAAGTTCCAGGACAGGCTTCAAAGTTATAGAGAAACCCTGTCTCGAAAAAATGAAAACTAAAATAATTTTATTTCATGTTGACACAGGCAGGCAGGGAGAGGACACCTTGAAGCCTCCACCACGTGGAGCTCAGCAATTAAACTCATATATTGTCAAACTCCTAGGCAGGTGCTTGTCCTTTTTTTCCTTTTTTGAGATAAGTCTCTTGATAACCAGAAACCAGTTTAGACTGGCTCACAGTGTTGCCCCAACTGGCCTAGAAGTCCAGATCCTGTGACCTCAGGCTCCTGAGTGCTGGGATTTCAGGAATGTGATCATGCCCAGAGGAGACCTTCTACCCCATTAACCGCTAAATTCCCCACCCCCTGTGCGTAGTACTGAGAATTGAACCCAGAGCCCCACATAGCCAAGACAAATGCTACACGAGTAATATTCCCAGCTCTTATCAAATTAGTTTTTCTCCTTTTGGGTTTCTGTGTAGTTTTGTTTGTATATACAGGTTTTGTGCACTTGAGGCACTTTCTATACTGAGTGATACCTCAAGTCCAAAGATATTTTTAATGTTGTTGTTAAATTCTCTATAAGTGATTCTCAGTTGAATTTATTTCTTAATTAAAGATACTGACTTATATCTCTGGAAATTGTGAAGCCAGTGCTTTAATACCTAATTGATTCTCTAAAACATACAGAAAACAAAACATTTTTTGTAAAATAAATTAGATTTTTGAAATCTAGCATAGTGAAAAAAATTAGAGGTTTGATACATTAAGTTGGACTGGGGTGAGGGATTTGGGACTGAGTCTAGTAGACTTGGTGGGGGAGTAGTGGAAAGGATGGTTTAGTAACTTCATTACTCTGTTTGCAGAGATGTGTCAGAGCTAACAGGTTTTCCTGAAATGTTAGGGGGGCGTGTGAAAACCTTGCATCCTGCTGTCCATGCTGGTAAGTGATTGACGCCTTCACTTTTTAACAGAGCTATTTTAGTTAGTAGCTTTAAAGAGTGTAAGCAGTAAGTCATAAGTGTACTTCTCTTGTTTTGTGCGTTCTGTCACCTTTGTCTTCTTATTTCATATCTCCTCAAGAATCCCTTATGAATATAACTGGCCTCACTCCATGACGAGTTCATACTGTTTTCCTCTCTTTCTGTTGATCTTGACCTAATAATAGTTTAGCTAATCTGGACTGCAGTGTTTCCATGTTACAGTCTGACTGTACACCTCTGCAGTAGTTCAGACTTAGAATATACTGTTAGACTGTAACTGGCTCTCAAAAGAATGTGACCTTTGTTCATTTGTCTGGCACAGAAAACCCTCTAGACAGTAATAGCAGCAGGAAGTCTATTTCTGCCTTACAAGCTGTGGTAAACCTTGTGAAGGATGGTCAGAGCTAGTGCTGGAGGCGTGGCTCAGCCTTTGCAGTTGAGCACTGGTTGCTCTTACAGAGGACCCAGGTTCAGTTCCTGGCACCTACATGACGGCTCAAAACCCCAATGTAACTCCAGTTTCAGAGAATCCATTCCTTTCTTTTGACCTCCTTGAGTACGGGGCATTGGTGGTGTGCATTCAGATAATACAGGCCAAACAATCGTGCATATAAATAAATCTGAACCGGGAAAAGGGCTGAAAAGCTAAGGATTACCATTCAAGTTTTGAGCTATTACTTATGAAATGTAGATTTGAAAGACTGGCAGAGGTTATGTAAAAATTCCTTTTACAGTTTCTTGGGGTTTTGAATTGTGTTTGTTTTGCATAAGGAAAAGCATTAGATTTCGTTTTTTTGAGACAGTCATTGTGGGACAATCACTGTGAGGCAAGTCTAATCTAGACTCCACTCTAGTCTGTGCTAGTCTGGAGCTCTTGGCGCAGTGCTCGGATCACAGGTTTGGGCCACTAGACCAGGTGAGATTTAAGTATTGAGGAAACAGGTGTTCTGTTGTTTGCTTTGGTCTTGCTGTGTAGCCCAGGCTTGCTATCAAACCTGCCTTGACCTGGTTGCTTAGAAGTACAGACCTGGACCACTGGTGTCTATTGTTAAATATCTTAATATTTTCTTTCAAAACTTTTCAACTGTGTGTAATGTTCTTTAAGAATATTAAGTGCTTGGTACACTTGCACAGGCCTGTAATAAGTAGAAGGCTAATGGGAGGGTCATTTGATCCCAGGAGTATAAGACCAGTCTGGGCAATAAAGTGAGGCCCTGTCTTTGGTGTAGGGTGCACACATTTCATCCTAGTGCTTGGGAGGCAGAGGCAGATGGATCTCTGAGTTTGAGGTCAACCTGGTCTACCGAGTGAGACCCTGTCTCAGAAAAAATAAGAATACTAGAGGGTTTACCTTGTGGCTGGTGGGACTACAGTGTAAGCTACTGAGTTTCTGACCTTACTGTGTGCTTCCACTTTTTTACATTAGGAATCTTGGCACGAAATATTCCAGAAGATACTGCTGACATGGCCAGACTTAATTTCAACCTTATAAGGTAAAAAGTTTGAAGCTGAATTTTGAGTGAGCTAAAGAACTCAGATAAGTAGTGCTAAACCTGATGTCTCCTGTCCTCACTGTGTGAGTGGTCTTCTCCTGTGCTTACAGTATAAACACTTTGTGCATTGTCTGCGTATGTATGGACATTTTAATTTTACTAAATTAATGTTTCCAAACTATATAATTTAAGTTGAAACAACTTATGCTTTGTTGTTATCGTGCATTTGAAGCAAATATCCCACCACTGAATTAGACCTCAGCCCCACAATCTTTGCCTTTCAAAAGTTAAGATTTAAACATCCACGGTTGCTTTATTGAGGTTTGGTTTGTGTGTATACAGTTCAGCCTATTAGAAGGATGCAATCCGATGGTCTTAAGTATATTCAAAAGAAGGGGTGAAACCATCACCATGTTCGTTGTTAGAATGCTCTTGTCTCCCGCCTACGTCTGTACCTCCTACCAACACCCCCTGCGCTTAGTGGTGTTCAGTCTCTCTCATGGTTCTCCAGTTCTGTGGGTTGTTTCTTGCTCAGTGGTGTCTCTCATTCGACCATCACAGTTTTGATTGCTTTAATGATGTCCAGTTTCTTTCTTTTAGACCTTGTGCCTTTGCTGTCATACCTAAGACACTTCATTATGGTGATGAGGGTTTTTTTTGGTTTTTGTTTTATTTTCTTTTGCTTCTGATTTTGTGGTTGAGTTTGTGATTCTAGGTTTTGCTTGTTTGTATTTAGACAGAATCTCAGCTGCATGGTTGAGACTAGCCTCTCCTGACTTAACCTACCAAATGCTGGGATTACAGGGGTGTGCCATTTTACACCCAGCCCTGTTGATTGAGTTAATTTTTATATATGGAGAGGTGTGAGCAGAGATCTAATTTGATGCATTTGGGACTGTCCATTGTCCCAGCATTATTTGTTGAAGTCTTTTCTTTCCTCCATGTGGGTCAGGCATCCTTGGTCTCTGTCTGTGGTTATGCCAGTGTACACTCCTATGGAAGATCTGTAGTAAAATCTGAAGTAGAGAGCTAGGGGTCCTCCTGCTCTGTTTGAGCCATTCAGGGACCCTTGCATTCTCCCTTGAGTTTAGGGTTGCTGTGCAACACTTGTAGGAAAGGCAGTGGGACATCTGTAGGTTCTGTGGATGAATGTGGGGGCTTATTGTCATCTCAACAGCAAAAGTCTTCTAACTTATAAATATGAGATTTCTTCCCTATTTGAGAAACATTGCCTTTCTTTAGTTCCTTTCAACATTGTTTTGTACTTTACAGTATGTCAGTCTGGCACTTTTGTAATTTTATTCTTCAATCTTTGACTTGCTTTAGTGCTGTCTTTACTGCATTGTTTTCTTAATTTCCTGTCCTGATTATTGTTTGCTAATGTGTATTATTACAATTTATTTTTGTACATTGATCATAAGATCTGAGGCCTTCCTGGACTCATTTATTAAGGCTGATGGGTTTTCTCCTCAACAGCTGAGGATTTTCTCTGTGTATAAGCATCATCTTAGATGGAGTCAACCCTGATGCCTTTCCTTTAATTTTCTTTATGCATTTCTGTGGCTAAAATGTGACAAATTATTGAATAGAAATGGTTAAGAGTGAATATTCTTATTTCTGAATCTTAGGAGGAAAATATTGGTTAGGCTATCAAAAACCATGATATTAGATTTTTTATTACATTTTATCATGTTGAGGTGTTTCTACAATGCTGAATTTATTGATGTCTTCTTTTTCTTAAAAAAAAGTTATGGATACTTGTTGAATTTTTTTAAACATTCTGTGCCCTGAAGTAATCTTGTGGCTTTTGTCTTCTGTTAACATTACTTTAATTTATTTTCTAAAGATCTTCATTTATTTATGAGGCACACATGCTGTACTGGCTTGTAGTAGTCTGAAGATCGCCCACAGGAGTTGATTCTCTCTTATGTGGGTTCTAGATATCAAACTCAGGTCATAGTCTTGGCAGCAAGCACCTATTTTACTGAGCCATCTTACCAGCCCCTAATTAATTTTTAGGTGGTAAGGTAACTCTGCCTTGACCCCAAAAGGTAGAAGTAAGATTAAAAAAAACTGCATTCACATGATACAAGGAATGAGCAGACTGGTTGAAGGATTATGGGCTACATTCTTAGTTAAACATTCTGTTGCCACAAGACAAGTAATACTCACACCCTATCTCTCTATCGAAGTAGGAACCTAGTTGTAACGTTAGACTTTTGTTTGAGATAGAAAGAGATCTACTTAGTACCTAAAATACCAGGTCTGGACATTAGTCACACCTGTTGACAATAACCTTGAGAGAGCAGAACTCTGATCTGTTATTGGAACCATTGATAGTCACCTTGAAGGAACAGAGTAAGTTCCAAATGCACCCATACCTATGGGCCCTGCCAACAGTCCTCATCAGTGAACTGGGAAGTTATCCTTCCATTGTACTGGTCTTCACCAGCTAGGCTCGTACTGCAGTCCTGAGGTGGGTCACTGTGTGTTTGACCTTCATGTTAGACCACAGTTACGACCACTCTGAAGCAAAACAAGTGTTTTACCCTTTGAACGCTGAAGTGTTTCCATTGTGTACACAATCTGCTGGGGAAATGGTGTAAATGTGAATGTCCTAGGTAAACATCACCGTCTAAAATGAGGTTTTCTATACTGTTAGAATTTTGATTCTTCTTAAAATGTTTTGTTTTGAGATGGGAGTTTAACTATGCACCCAGGGTGACCTAAAACTCTATTATATTCTGAGCGTTGAAATTACTGTCATTCCCAGCCAAAAAACAAATTTTGAAATTTGAAGGGCTTAATAGTTAGCTAAGGCCAGGCAAGCATCAAGCTTGCAGGCTAGTCTGGACGACATTAACCCTATCCAGAGCGTGTGCTGATTCTATGTTCTGCAAGTGTGGAGCCTCCAGACCTCTTTTCTATATAACTTCTAAGGGTTTCAAGATGTTGGGGCTGGACAGTTGGCTCAATGGTTAAGAGCGCTTAACTGTTCTTGTAGAGGACCCAAGCTTGGGTTCCAGTACCCATGTGGTCCCCACAACAATTTGTGACTAGTTCTTGGGGGTCTGATGTCCAGTGACCTCCACGGGCACTGCATGTATGATGAGTACATAAACACATGTAAATAAATCCTTGTAAACATAAAGTCAATCTTTAAGAAAGGAATTTGAAAATGTCAGGCTTACGGGTTATCTTTTAGATCTTCATGGGGTTTGATCACATTTTTAGTAACTTGCTTTATTCCTAGCAAGCTGTAAGTGACAAAGCTTGAGCTTTCCAGTGACAGCTAGCTCTCCTTGGTTGTCAGGGTTGTTGCCTGTAACCTGTACCCCTTCGTGAAGACGGTGGCTTATCCGGATGTAACTGTTGAGGCAGCTGTTGAGCAAATTGATATTGGTAAGTCGGGATAAACCTTTCAGAACTGATGAAGGTGGAGGTTAAATTCTCTGAGATTTTGTTTTTCTTTTCATTATTGATTATTCATGGTTTTGTTTCATGTTGAGACAGAGATTTGCTGCATTGCCCAGGCTGGCCACTAACTTGTGATCCTCCTGCCTCAGTCTCCAAAGTGCACAGATTTTCATGGTGTGTCACCCCATCTGGCTTAGAAAATATTAAACTATAAACTAATTATTTAGTGTATTATTCATATGGACTATTTTCCCCTATTTTTTTAAGTCAGAAATTAAGGTCTTGTGCACAGTGACTGGAGAGCTCATGAAATGAAAGCAAAATGCTGAAGAAAAATAATGTATTTTGTTCTTCAAAGGCGGAGTGACCCTACTGAGAGCTGCAGCCAAAAACCATGCTCGAGTGACAGTCGTGTGTGAACCAGAGGACTATGTGGCAGTGGCTGCAGAGATGCAGGGCTCTGATAGTAAGGACACCTCCCTGGAGACCAGGCGCCACTTGGCCTTGAAGGTGGGGTGCATTTCTGTAATCCTGTCAAGCAATGTCCGTCTTATCCGTGTGCCAGTTCAAGCAGTATGCAGTTCTCCTAAATGTCAGCTTTCTGCACTCTGCCTGGGACTTCGGTCCTTTTGTTAAACACAGAGGTCAAAAATTAAGAGTGCTCTGTCAGATTCAAAGGCAAAAAGGTTAGATGTACTACTTAGGTTTATTTGGGGTGGGTCGTGGGTATAAGGCTATGTTTAAGTGTCCTTGGGAAGTGTTCCTAATATCTCACAAAATGCAACTTTTTATAGGCATTCACTCATACTGCACAATATGATGAAGCAATTTCAGATTACTTCAGAAAGCAGTATAGTAAAGGAATTTCCCAGATGCCCTTGCGGTATGGGATGAACCCCCATCAGACTCCTGCCCAGCTGTATACCCTGGAACCCAAGCTTCCCATCACAGGTAAAGTATAAGGAGAGTGTGCTGCGTCTAGACACCTGGTTTTCTCTGGGTTGTGTCTGAAGTTACTCCCATTCAGAATATAAACTAAATTACTTAATACCTCATTTTATAACCATCCAAAATCAAGGCTCCAGTTGGACTGTGCACACGAGGTGTCAGAATGGCACAACTTGGACTGCCTGGCCAACCACAGGTCCTGGCTGATACACAAAGCTGAAGTTGGAGATATAGTTTTGGGGACATTGATGTTTTGGAAGACTTGAGATCAGGTGGGACTCCTGGGATTTTCCAAAAGAGTGCCCACCAGACCAATCCTGTGGCACCTCTGTAATTGGTAGTTCAAGCAGTGGAGAAAGCACCAGGGAAAAACCTGAGTATTACAGTGGGTCAGGAGCCACTGTCTGTTTGGCAAATGTTACAAGAAGTGATTTCCTTGATGGCTTAAAAGGCCAGCTGTAGTGGGCCAGAATAGAAGTGTGACCTTAAATAGCATTGAGGGGCCAGTGTGCTCATTCAGGGGCAGAGGCACTTGTTACACTAGCCTGGTGGCTGCAGTTAGTCCAGGTCAGAATTGTCCTCTAGCACCATCCTTAGGCTGCTACATCCCCACACACATGCACACGCAATATAGTCAGTAATTTTAATTTAAAAGAAATGACAGTGAAGGATAATTCTTTCAACTGAGAATCAGAACTGTGGGTTTGTGTTGTGTGACACTGTTCCTGGGGAAATGTCAGCATGTGCACTCACTCCAGATAGGGAACCAGTAACAGACCAATGTACACGTACCACCAAAACCTAGCTTGGTCAACTACTGATTACTTGCAAGAATATTGGTGAGAGGTTATTTATAGCCGCAGAAATGACGGTGACAGCCCCATCACCAAAGCCCACCCTGGCATGGGTGACAGCTCACAGTAGCTAGAATCCTGGAGCCCACTGCACAGCCTGCAGGCAGCTCGACAGCTGGAGAGTGTCCTTTCCAGGGAGCTCAGCTGGTCTGAGTCTCCCAGTAGTCCCTGCAGCTTCTATGGGTGCCTGGAAAATCTGGTCGGTTTCAGGGACTTCCTGTGACTATCCATGTTTGCTGTAGGAGCGACTGTTTCACCCCTTTTTTTAAAGACCTGTGTCCAAAACAGAGTTTTACCTAGAGAAAAATTGCTGCATGAAGTTTTGTAGAATTACTGGAGGGATTTTTGGTAGTTTGCCCTGTTCCCCTGGGTGGGGGCGGGGGCAGGGGCAGAGGTGAGCTCTAGGTATGGAGCCCTAGCACTGTCAGGAGGCTTCAGCACACACTCCAGACAGCTTCATTGACACTCACAGCAAGCAATGCTTTATGGCCCATGTTTCCCTTTTGGGAAGCAGCAGTTCCTCCTGTTGGCTTCTTCTGTCACAGCCTAAGATGAAGAGAGCTCTCCTCATACCCCTCCCATCCAGGGAGCTCCACATTCTGTCTGTCACTGCTCTGCACAGCCACATCTTGTACCTAATGTCCCTCAGTCACCCAGAGTTTTTCAGACTATGCTGTCTACTGATGCCCCAGTTCTGTACAATAGAGTAGTCTTAACGGTGTGCACAGGACCGACCCTTCCTTGACCTTCCTTGCTCTGTAAAGTACTTGCCCTGCCTTCCAGTCTTCATTCCCACTGATTGAGGTCTGTGTCCTGTGTCACTCTGCCACTCCCTTACCTCTAGCTTTGCTCCTAGCACGGCATGGCCTCTGCGCTAGTGTCTTGGGGGTGACAGGCCCCTGCACTCGGGCTGCCTCCCATCTGCCTTTTACAGTCCTGGCTACATTTTTTCAGATCGCAGCACCTCAGATCAGAGTAGCAGATCCTCTGCGTTTGTCACCTCACCCAGCTTTACTGGTTCTCCCAGTAAAGCCCCTGACAGAAACCTGTATTGCATTTAGAGTCTGTGCGTTTTGTGTTTTTATAGAATAGGGCTGGAGTGTCACCTAAACTCCAAGAACCTCTGTGTTCCACCCTCCACAATGAAAATGGTTTTTATTTGTGCTGTGAGTATTGTTTCTTATGTGTGTTTGCATGGGTGCTTCATTCTTCCAGAATATAAAAGTATTGTTTGTACTTGAAGCAGAGGAGGTCCTGGGCATGCAAACAGCAGCTTCTTGTGAGAGATTCATTCACAGGATTTCTCCCAAACACATACTTATCTTTACAGCAGAAAAAAAAGTGTGCTGCCTTTTTATTTGGCAGTGATATAATTACAGTGTACAGGCCTGTTTGTCTAGAACAAAGCTGAAGCAAAGAATAAAGATGGAATTGTGTGTATATTTGATTTTTGTCTTTTGCTTTGTTTTTCTTTAGTTTTGAGACATCTCCTTATGTATTCATGGCTAGCCTGGAACTCACCAGGCTGGCCTCAAGCTAGTGACACTCCTTCTTCCTCTTGAGTGTTCCTCTTGTAGGTGTGCAGTACAGTGGCTGGCTTTGGTGTGACTGACTGCTTTCCTCCAGCTGGAAGTGAGATGGTGCCTGTTTGTTTCTTCTGCCTAATAGATGAAGCAACTTGAAACCTTTCTCTGTAGCTCTCTGTTATGTCTAAACAGTTATTAGCGCCTCTGAGACTATAATAAGTGAAGAGGAGCTAGTGTTCTGGGAAGGGTTCACACACAAGCACCCCACTCACCTGCCCGTAGCCACTAAGCTGGCCACGGAGGTGGGAGCTGGAGATGGGGTCTGAGCTCAAAGTCTCTCTTCTGCTTTGCTTGCTGTGCGCCTTGTAAGGTGTCTCATGTTACAGTTTATTGCTTATCGCTGAGTTTGTTTCTTCTGTGCCTATCATCTAAGCTCCATGAGGACATGGTGTAGTTTTCTTTGGTTTGGGGAAACTTGTTTTGAGACAAGGTCCCAGAGAGTGCTGGGATTGCACCATTCTGCACTGCTGCAGTTGCAGTGTCTTAGGTTGGCTTTGAACTTGGAGAGATCTACATACCTCTGCCTAGTGAATGCTGGGATTAAAGGCCAGCACTCCCTGCCCGGCCTGTGGCTTTCGCATTGCTCTAGAGGATGAAAACTCCACTATTTCCGTCAGTCTCCTGCCTTCCAGAGCACTTTTAACTTGTACCATAGTTGTTGGTCTTTGGGATTTTTGTTTGTTTTAGTTGAAAAGGTTTCTAACTTGTGATATATACCATCACTGTAGTTTCCATAAATATTTAATCTTTTCACATGAATTTTGTAAATGTCTGGTTTTGTCATTGTTGCCAAGTCTCTCTTACTATTTATTTCTAGTCTGCAGTTGCAGGGGTGAGGTCAGGGTTGGGGTGCAAGTCTTTGAAGGTGACCTAAGTGTAGTTATGCTCCTTTTGAAATCGGGTTACTGCTATGCTTATAGATATCTATTTATTCTTGTTTACTTTTTCTTTTTGAGGTATGGGGGTGGTTCTTGAGACAGGGTCTTAACTATGTAGCCCTGACTGTCCTGGAACTCACTATGTAGACTACGCTGGCCTTGAACTCAGAGAGATCCACCTTCTGTCTCCATCTGGGCCTTGTAGACTCTCGGTTCTCAGCCTTTTGGCTAAAATCACATACAAGTTGTATAGCCTAGACATGTTATTTTTTTTTAAGGAATGTACATACAAAAGACCTTATCAAACCTGCTTGTTAATGTGTGTGTGTTTCTGTGTGTAGTCCTCAACGGAACCCCTGGATTCATAAACTTGTGTGATGCTTTGAATGCCTGGCAGCTGGTGAAGGAACTCAGGGAAGCAGCGGGCATCCCGGCTGCGGCTTCTTTCAAGCATGTCAGCCCAGCAGGTGAGGGCCCTGCCCCAGCACGCTCTAGAGTGCTCGGATATTTTTGTTGTTGTTTCTCTCCAGTTTTTCTGATTATGGTAAGTTCTGATGCCAGTTATATAATCTGGGACGTCTGTTGATAATAGTGTCAATATAGCTATATACAATTTGGTAACATAGTAAGCACACATAACATATGACCTTGTTAGGAGATAGACACTGCACAGTTGGCTCTTGCAGTGTTGTTCTGAAAGTTTAGAAATAAAAATGAAGTGACATAATGTGATAGAACCAGCTGAGTACCTCTCTGTGTTGGAAGTGTACCTTAGCAAACAAAAAGACTGTTCCTGTTCTTATTGAATGAGATATTCCTTTGTTTCTACCCTCAAGTCCTTAATTCCATGATTTGGTTGTCCATGCTGTCGCAGGGTCTGTTTGCAGTCCAGCACATAATTGTTCCTAATATTTACTGGGTGCTAAAGTGAAGTGAGCGAGGAAGAAGTAAATGGTATGTGACACCAAACAGCAGAATCAGGAATGTAGTGGTCCAGCTTCCCGCACATGCCAGTGTGGTTAGGCTTCGTGGCTCTGCTTTCAGAGGCCAGAGAGAAAGTCCTCCACCCCTGCACTGTATGCTTGGTGTTTAATTACCTCGCTTAGTCATTTTTGTTTACTTTGGCACAAGTACTAGAAAATATACTCCATAGGTGTTTGAAAAATACAGGCTAGGTCTTTGAAAAATGCCAAATTTTAAAATTTGTTTTGTTTCCTTTTTTTAAATTTTGTAACACTGGGCATTGAAACCCCGGTCTTGTACATGTTTTGCCACTAAGATACACCTCTAACTCTTGAAAAAAATATTTTAGTGTCAGATTTGAAAATTAGCAATTCGAAGTTTTAGGTTATTATTTTATGGCTTTTTAAGAAATTGTGTGTGTACGTGGTGGGGTGGGGGTGCTCGATCATTGCTTCTCCTTGGTGGGATGGGGGTGCTTGGTCATTGCTTCTTCTTGGTGGGG
>LOJH01026253.1:0-18465 GCA_001685095.1 Ellobius talpinus
GAGAGACAGCTAAATTTAAGGAGCATTTGAGGGTCAGTATGGAAATTTCATATAGTAGATACTTCCTAAAATATAAACATTTATAAAGGCAATATAAATGAGACAATATATATATATATATATCAATGTGATTGAATTTTGGTGGTGATATTGCAGCTCAGTGATCTTATTTAAAAATTTAGGACATTTGGTAGATTTCTTGGATTTTACATGCTGAAAATGATCACATCTATAATAAATAGTAACTGTTTATTTCTTCCCTTAGAGTATATGCCTTTTACTCATCTGTATTTTCATTTCTGCAGGGAGTAGTTCTCACAGTGTGTGAAAGAAAAGAGTGGTAATAGTGGAAATCTTTTCTTCTTTTTTCTGCTTCCATAACAAATGCACTAATTTTCACAATTAAATATGGTGCTATCTATGTTTTGTATATGTGCTACTTATCAAAATGAATACTTTTCTCAAATTGCAAAGAGGTTTTTTAAAAAATTAGGCGTGAATCTGCATTGAATTTTTTCAAGTGAACTTTGTGTACGAATTTACAAAATCTTGTGTTCCTTGTTTACTTGGCCACTGAGGTAGATTTTTTTGTTTTATGTTCAAATGATGATTCAAAGTTGTCTATGTTGAAAGTAAAATATTAATTTGTCACACATATTTTACACATTGTTGTATTTCTTTTGACAATATTTGCTTAAAGACTTTATGCTGCAAGGAGGGGCTGCTTGTTTGTCTTGGCTGCCTGGCTAGCATAGCCCTGAAATAACCACACAAAAACTGTATTAATTAAATTACTGCTTGGCCCATTAGCTTTAGCCTCTTATTGGCTAACTCTCACACCTTGATTTAACCCATCTATTAATCTGTATATCGCCACGTGGCAGTGACTTACCAGGAAAGATTCACAGCATGTCTGACTCTGGCGGCTCCATGGCGGCTCTCTCTGAATTTGCTTTCTTCCTCCCAACATTCCATTTAGTTTACCCCACCAACTTAAGTTCTGCCTTATCAAGGGCCCAAAGAAGTTTCTTTATTAACCAATTGAAGCAACACAAAGACAGAAGGGCTTTCTACACCAACTTTAGGTATTTGCTTACTTTGATTTCATCTGCACATATGCATGTGGGTATCAAGTCCCCTAGAACAGAAGTTATAGAAGGTTGTGAGCTACAGTGTTGGTTCTAGAAACCAAGCCTAGGTCCTCTAAAAAAGAAACCAGTACTAAGTTCTGAGCCATCGTTTCATCCCCTTGCTTGAAGAATTTACAAATATTTTCATAAGATGTATTGATCTGTGGTTTTCTTTAAAAGTTTGACTTTGTATGATTTGTGTTGTTGACAACACAAATAGTCAATAATCTCTTCCCTTGGAAGAAATTGCATAAAATTTGCATCATTTAAAAATAGTTAATAAAATTCTACAAAAAAAATCTAAGCCTGGAGATGTCTTGTTTTGTTTTCTGCATTGTTTGTTTGCTTTTTTGAGACAAGGTTTCTCTGTAGCTTTGAAGCCTGTCCCAGAACTCACTCTGTAAACCAGGCTGGCATCAAAATCACAGAGATCCTCCTCCTGTCTCTGCCTCCCAAGTGCTGGGATTAAAGATGTGCACCATCACTGCCCAGCCACCTGGGGTTGTCTTTATTGGGTGTTCTAAAATTAAGAAAACAATCATTTTCTGTATGGTTATAAAGCTGTTTAAGTTATATATTCACCTTATTTTATCCTTGACAGTTTGTCATTTTTGAGGCAAAGGTACATTTATATTATGTTTTCAAATTTATAATAATAAAGTTTTTCATACTATGAGATCTTATTATCTGCAGATTCTACAAGTATATGTCCTTTTCATTTATGATATAGGTGATTCCTCTCTTGTCTTTTCTGATTTGTCAGTCTTGCCTGTGGTTTTGTTGTGTCATCATTTCTAGAAATGACTTTTGATTTTATTGATTTCTATGTTGTCTTCAAATATCCAAATTTCCTGGTTTTAGATGTTTCTTATTATATTTTCCATGGTTTTTATTTATTATATTCTCTTTTTTAGTCTAGAATAAAAATTAGGTAATTGATTTGAGGGTTTCTGTAATTTTATTTTAGAACAATATTTATTGTAGCTTTATGGTATAAAACATAACAAGGTTATGTACACACAGATATATACTTACTCTATGAAAGGAAATGAGCATCTGCATTATTTTGCAATGTTAAGCATTTATTTCCTCTGTGGCAACAATAACTATAATCTAACCATTAAGAAAAAATATGAAAAACAATACATTATCTTTATTTACATTTGTCTTTTTATATCAGATACTTAATCTTGTTCATCATACACAGACGTATACTTCTATATATTTAAAGGTACTTTAGGTTTCACATATGAGATCAAGGAATATGTTTCTGTCTTATTTCATTCAACACAGTATCTTCCAAATTCATCTATGGCACGAGCAACAGCAACACCTCCTTTTCAAAGTTTTATCCAATAATCTGTCAGCAGATGTTGAGACTGTGACTTGCTATGTACCCCAGGTTGTCTTGAATTCTTAATCTTCATTCCACTGCTTATGAAATACTAGAAGTGATTATAGGAGTTACAGATATCATTATGGGGTAGCAATTTTATTCCATTTGTGTTTAGATTTACAAGAAGATTTGCTAAGTGATATGTCAACTCTGTTTTTACTTTTTAAAGAAGGCATCATATTGGTGTCATTGGGGGGGGCACAGCATGGCAGTTAAGATCTGAAACAGGATAGCTGCCACTTACTCCATAGCTCCTAAAAGATAAGCTTCTTGATATTCACTCATAGAAGAAGGGTATGGGTGGGTAATTATTCCTCCAACTGAGATTCTCTTTTCCTAACTCTCCTTCCAGTTGTATATATTCCTGTCCCAGCTGCATGTGGCCTCAAGATTTGCTACTCTATATACGTGGTGGAAGCTTAAGTGAATATGAGACTCTATCAAATTTTCAGAAGGCTACCTCTAAATTAAAAATATTGCCTAATAGCAAATCTAATGTTTAACCTTCATAAGTTGTGAGTATTTAGCTGCCTTATGAGCTAGCCTGATGAAAAAAGAAAGAGTTAATTTTACTGTCTCAATTTTGCTTGGAAGTGTTTATTTTTCCAAATGGAAATTTGTTCACAGATCCGCTTTCAAAACAGAAGGTAATATAAAAAAGAAAGGCAATTGCAAGACTGAATAAAATATTATGTCAACCCTGTCATCAATTGTCTCATAAGTTGTCACTTGTAAGCATACAGATTTATCTTCATGATTTTAGTGTTGGCTGTAAAAATGACAAAAATACTATTTATCTATATTTCTAACAATCTAAACATTTTTCCAGATAAGACAAAGTAATAGTGCTGTGGAACAAAAGATGCTCTCTCATGTTGTTGCTACATATTCCTGTGTAGAAAAACAAAACTGGATTCAGGTGGTTGTAGAGAGGCCCATTGTTAGTACTCAGAGTGATTGGCTTGTACTATGTCACCGGAGCAATGCAGGGAATCTTGATACCAAATATAGTGGTTATTAATAAAAATAGCTTTACAGTTTTTATTTGGAATAAAAATAAAATCAAAATAAATCAGTGTTCTTTGGTAACAAGTGAGGTGCTGGTCTTTCTTGAAACATCTGGAGAATTACTCTGCATGATTGTTACTACATCATCAAAATGCTGCTTTGGAGCTGGCTTAGTAATGTCAGTCTTATTAGTGGCACTAACTCTGATTTCATTATACGGCTAGAAGATTAAAGTGAATAGGCATTATAATTTTTTAAATTAAAGGAAATATCTGGTTTGGGTCAATTTGAGTAGATTACTTTAATTGGAGAGAACTGGTGCGCTGGTTTCTTTGAAGTTTCCCATTGCCTTTCATTGATGATTAGTTTTAGGATGAGGTGATGCACCAGCATTTTTAATGCAGACTCCTTTGCTTGCTGCTTAACCTGAACCCAGAAGCAATTCTTTTCACTGGTTTCCTTCTTCTCTTCAAGTTATTTTGTTACTGAGCACTTTAAAGACATGCCTTCTTACACCAAAAACTGAGCCAATAGAACGGGCATGGTAGGTGCACAAAATGTTTGCTGAGTTCAGTTGAACTCGTTACAAATTATTACCACATGCAATCAAACATATTATAAATACTTTTTATCTCTACTTCAATATTCAAGTCACTAAGCTTTGTGCAGCAGTGATAAGCTTTATGTCATGTACTTTCACAAAGCACATGTTTAATCAGAACCATAAACTCTTCAGAATAGATCCCTAGTAAACAGCAATAAAATTGACACTAGTGAAAAGATAGGCTGATAAACCAAAACAAAACAATGCCAACAATAACCCCAAACAAAGAAAATAAATAGGCAAACAAGAGAAGAACAAGAAATTGGCAAGAATGGAGAATATAAGTAGTTTATAGTTATCCTTTCAGCAAAGAATAAGGAAGTGCAGGAAGGATGACTTCAAAAGCATTTCTGTGTATATTTTAGAAAACCCCATTTATTTTAAAAGTTAGTATTGTGACGTCCTACTCAACAGATATTGTTGGGCAGTGTTCATTACTGTCCTGTTTACAGTAGCCAGGAAATGGAAACAAGCTACATGTCATTCAACAGATAAATGGCTAGTAAAATGTACTACATATACACAATGGAATACTATTCAGCTGTAAAGAAAAATGAAATAATACAATTTTCAGGTAGTATAGAACTAGGAAAGATTAGATGGAGCAAGGTTACCCAGACCCAGAAAGACAAATGATTTGTGTTATCTCTCATTGGGTTCCTAGCTCCGGATCCTCAGATATGAGTAACACAGAGTAACCACAGAAACTAGCAAAGTATAAAGGGACTAGGAGGAAAGGGTCCCAAAAGAAGGTAACAGTCAAAGACAGCCCCTGCTCCCACTGATAGGATCCACACAAGAAGACCAAGAAAATGTAACATATGTGCAGAGAGCCTACGTCAATCCCATACAATTGGGTTACTTGTTTTCTTGATATCCACTTTATTGAGTTTTTTATATATCTTGGATATTAGCCCTCTATCAAATGTGTAATTGGAAAAAAGAAAAAAACCTTTCCCATTCCGTGAATTTCCACTTTGTCTGAATAATCATTCCGTGTATTTCCACTTTGTCTGAATAATGGTGTCCTTTGTTATGCAGAAACTTTTCAGTTTCATGAGATACCATTTACTAATTGTTGGTCTTAGTGCCTGTGCTAATGGTGTTCTGCATTTAAAAAAAGAAAGAAAGAAACCATCTTTTGTGCCAATGCTTTCAAGGTTATTCCCCACTTTTGCTTATATCAGTCAGGTTCAGTCTATGTGGCTTTATGTTGAATGATTTTGTCCATTTGTAGTGGAGTCTTGTACAGCTTCATTAGTATGGATCTGTTTGAATTCTTCCACATGAAGACATCCAGTTTGATTAGCATCATTTGTTGAAGATGCTGCCTCTTTTCCAGTATGTATCCCTGGTTCCTTTATCAAGAACCAGTTCTCCATGGGTGTGTGAATTTACGTCTGGATCTTCAATTTGATTCCATTGGTTAACATGTCTGTTTTTGTGCCAGTATCATGCTCTTTTATTACTTAGCTCTGTACTACAGCTTTAAATCGGGGATGGTGATACCTCCAACAGTTTTTATTATTCAGAATTGTTTGTGCTATCCTGATGTGTGTGTGTGTAAGAAGACAAAAATTGTCCTTTCAAGATCTGTGAAGAATTGTGATGAAGGATTGCACTGAATCTGAAGACTACTTTTGGTATGATAGTCCTTTTTATTATAATAAACCTACGTACCCATGAGCATGAGAGATCTTTCTATCTTCAAGTTCTTTCATCAATATCTTAACGTTTTTATCATAAAAGTCTTTCGCTTGCTTGCTTGGAGTTACTGTAGCTATTGAAAAGGTGTTTCCCTGATTTCTTTCAGTCTGTCAATTTGTATATAGGAAGGCTACTGATTTGGGTGAGTTAATTTTGTATTCAGCTACTTTGATAAAAGTGTTTTTTAGCTGTAAGAGTTCTCTGATACAATTTTTTGGACACTGATGTATACTATACCATCTGCAAATAAAAGTACTTTGACTCCTCCCTTTCAATTTGTATCCCTTTGATCAGCTTCTTGTTGCTTAGTTAGAAATTCAAGTGCTATGTTAAATAGGTATGGTGAAAGTGATAACCTTGTCTTGTTCCTGATTTTAGTGGAATTACTTTTGAGTTTTTCTCTAACTTGAGGCTGGTTATCGACTTGCTGCAAATTGCCTTTATTATGTTGAGGTATGTCCCTTGTATCCCTAATCTCTCCAGGACTTCTTTCATAAAATTGCACTGGAATTTTTTAAAGATCTTTTCTGCATCTAATGAGATGTTCATTTGTTTTTCAGTTTGTTTATATCATGGATTACATTTATTAATTTACCCATGTTGAACATCCCTGCTTCTCTGGGTTAAAGCCTAATTGATCATGATGGATAATCTTTTTGGTGTGTTCTTGGATTTGATTTGTATGTTATTGAGAAATTTGCATCTATGTCATAAGGGAATTTCATCTGTAACTGTTTTTCTTTGTTGGGTTTCATGTAGTTTGGGTGTCAGGGTAACCGTGGGCACATAAAGCAAACTGAGCAATATTCCTTGCATTTCTAGTTTGTGAAATATTTTGAGGAGTGTTGGTATCAACTTGTAACACAGATAATAAAAACCCAGAGACAGATATTGGTGTTCAACCTGAATATCAGAAAAGCAAAGCAGCCAACCACTAGAGAGACCTTTAAGTTCTACCAAATCTTCAGACTGAGGAGCAAGATCCTGTCTCCATGAATCCTCAAACTCCATACTACCCTGAGTTCCTGTCTCTTTCCCTTCATGTTCCAGCTATATTGATCCTGTCTCCACCTCCCTAGTGCTGGGATTAAAGGCTTATGATCCCAAGCACTTGGATCATCTTTGTGTGAGCTCTGTTTTTCTTTTAGACAGATTCAATTTTGTGTATCCCAGGGTGATCTTGACCTAACAGAGATTCATCTGCGTCTGTCTTCGCAGACCTGGTATTAAAGGTGTGTGCCACCACTCCCTAGCTTGCATGGCTGACTAGTATGGCTGCTTTGCCCTCTGATCTCCAGGCAAGCTTTACTTATTAAAACACAAATAATATATCATTATATCAACTCTTTATTGAAGGTCTTGTAAAATTATATGTTAAAACTTTTTAGTTTTAAAACTAGTTCTGATTCTGGATTTTTTAGTTGGGAGACTTTGAATGACTGCTTTTATTTCACTATGGGTTATTGGTCTGTTTATATTGCTTATCTGAAGTTGATTTAACTTTGGTAAGTGGACTGTATTATGAAAATCATTCATTTATTCTAGATTTTCCAATTTGGTAGAGTATAGATTTGTTAGTATGAATAAGAATTGCAGCCATAGACTCATATATTTGAATGCTAAGTCATCAGGGAGTGGCACTGTTTGAGGAGGATTTGGAGGTATGGCCTTGCTAGAGTATGTATGTCATTCTGGAGGAAATATGTCACCGGGAGTGGCCTATAAGGTTTCAAAAGTCAAGCCAGGCCCACTGGTTTACTTTGCTGCTGCCTGTAGATAAGGATGTAGAACTGTCAGCTACTTCTCCAGTACCATGTCTGCCTGATTATAATAGACTAAACCTCTGAAACTTTAAACAATCCTCAGTTAAGTTTTGCTTTATAAGAGTTGCTTTGGTCATGGTTTTCTTCACATCAATAGAGCAATGACTAAGACAACAGGGTTTTGTATATCCTTACTATTCTCTGGATTTCCTCAGTATCTTGTTCTATCTCCCTTTTCATTTTTAATTGTATTAACTTGGATATTCTCTCTCTACCTTTTAGTTAATTTGGATAAGGGTTTTTCAACTTCATTGATTTTCTCAAAGAACCTACTCTTTGCTTCATTGATTCTTTATATTGTCTTTGTTGTTCCTATCTATTTGCTTAGAATCCCAATTTTCATTATATTGTAATAGTTATAATGTTGTTCTTATTTCTATTTTATTGATTTCAGTCTTTAGTTTGATTATTTCTATTTATCTAATCCATGATTTCTTCTTTCTGTACTAGAGATTTCAGGTGTGCTGCTAAGTCCATTTGCTTAGAACCCCAAATTTTATTCTTATACCCTTAGGTGAAATCTATCCTTAGTGTTAAAGTGTGTTTTCTGGATGCAGTAAAAAAAATGGATTCTGGTTTTGCATCCATTTTATTAGTCTAAGTATTTTTATTGAGGAATTGAGACCATAGATGTTGAAAGATAGCAATGAAAAGCATTTTTTTGATTCCTGTTATTGTGTTGTTGTAATGTGCCCGGGATTTTCCAAAGATACATAGGTAATTTGATCCCAATTGGTCACCCTTAGAAACATGTTAATACTGGCAATACTAAATGTACTCATGAGTCTGCATACTTGTATGTATATATACACATTCAAACATAACCCTAACACTAACCAATCCTAATGTAAGCCTACCGCCTACCATAACCCTGGCACTAAACTTAACAATTTATTCCTTGTGTTTTCTTGGCTGTGGTTAATCTCTTCAGGTTGCAGCTTTTCTTCTATGGCTTTCTGTAGAACTAGATTTGTAGATATATTTTGCTTAAATTTTGTTTTTTCATGGAATATCTAGTTTTTTCTGTCTATAATGATTAAAAGTTTTTCTGTGTATAGTAGTCTGGGCTTGTATCTATGGTTTCTTTGAATTTGTAGAACATCTGTCCAGGCCTTTCTGTTTTTTAGGATTTCCACTGAGAAGTCAGGTGTTCTTTTAATATGTCTACCTTGAACAGAGTTGAGCACATGTCCTGTGGTATGATTGAGCATCCTTTAGGTATATACCCAAAAGTGGTATTGCTGGGTCCTGAGGTATATTGTTTCCTATTTTTCTACATTATTTGTAATAGCCAGAACCTGGAAACAACCTAGATCCCCCTCAACCAAACAATGGATAAAGAAAATGTGGGACATTTACACAATGGAGTACTACACAGTAGTGAAAAATAATGACATCTTGAAATGTTCAGACAAATAGATGGATCTAGATAAAAACCTATTGAGTGAGATAACTCAGACTCAGAAAGACAAATATAATATGTACTCACTCATAAGTGACTTCTAGACATACAGAAAAGATAAATCAACCTACAGACCACAACCCTAGAGAACCTAGACAACAAAGAGGACCCTAAGAGAGATATGCATGGATCTACATAGAAGGACGATATACAGAATAATAGAGATGGGTTAGTTTAGGATATGAGTTTAGCCAGANGACTCAGAAAGACAAATATAATATGTACTCACTCATAAGTGACTTCTAGACATACAGAAAAGATAAATCAACCTACAGACCACAACCCTAGAGAACCTAGACAACAAAGAGGACCCTAAGAGAGATATGCATGGATCTACATAGAAGGACGATATACAGAATAATAGAGATGGGTTAGTTTAGGATATGAGTTTAGCCAGAAATATGCTTAAGCTATTGGTCAAACAGTGTTGCAAATAATATGGTTTTCTGAGTGGTTATTTTGTGGCTGGGTGGCTGGGATAAACAGGCGACCCTCCCCCAACAGTCATTCATCTTTGTTTTTGTTTCCTTTCATTGCAAAGTTCATTTGAATAAGACAAAACTGCAAGTAACATTTAACCTATGGGTGTAAGAATAAATATTTAGAAGACAGCTTAGTTCTATGATAACTTAGATAACCATCAATAGTAAGGTCCTCTCTTCTTAATGGCTAGGATTTCTCAGTTATGGGTTTTTGGTAAGGTTTATAGTAACAGACATTGATTCTCTGTTGTGGGGCAGAACTCTGAACTAATCAGAGAACATTGTCCAACTCATTGTCCAACTCCTTGTCCAACTCATTCCCAGCATTGGGATTTAGGTTTGGTAACTCCTGACTATTAGGTTCAGTATTATTCAGTATTTCATGATTGCTAGGTCCAAAGTGGCTCCCAAAAATGACAGTGCTGGTGATAATATTGTAAACAGAAGGACTCTGATCAGGTAAATAGAAGGATTGTTATTGGGTAAATAGAAGCCTAAATTCAGCATTCCCCAGGAATCTTGTGAGTTGGAGTTCTGTTTACTAAGACTCCCCCACTTAATCGCCCCCAAAGGTCAGTTACTTCAGGCACATGAATCTAGTTCTGAATCAATATGATCAGCCTGTATTAAAAGACCCTCAATCCTACTGATATAAGAAAAAAAATTCTTGCTTCTCTCTGCCACCCCTACTCCCTGAAAAGACAGCCTCCTTGGCAGTTTGATTCTCAATAAACCTTTTTTCTCTACCCAGGAGTGGCCCAATTTGGTAGTTTCACTGTGTCCTTACAATGTTTGCCCTTCCAATTCTCATCATTTTTAGTTGTCTTACAAAGTAGTAGTTCTAACTAGGGCTTTTTCTGACATGCTTTGTTTTGATTAGCCTTCCCTTGTCCCTCCTCTGCCCATCTCCCTACCTCTACTCTTCTCAAACTCCACCTCTGAGTAGTTAGCCTTTCTGTTTCAATAACACCTTTACTATGCTACCTCCTCTCCCTCCAGAAAACCTAAATTATTATTTTCTAGGTTTTTTTTGCTTCTATAAGTGTTTCAGGTTAAACACACAAATATAAAGATTTAAAACTAGGACATCTTTTTGTTATTTTTCTCAAATAATATATTCTGATCATGGTTTCCCTTCCTTAATTTCTCCCAGTTCTTCCCCAACTCCATGCCCTTTCTATCTCCATCTCTTTAGAAAACAAACAGGCAAACAAACACAAGCAAGCAAAATTGAATTTTAAAATGAGAAAACACAAGAAACATACACACATTATATCCATAAACCACAAAATAAGAAAACATAATATACAAAGACCATTTAAGATGAAAATGCAAAAACAAAGCAATATTAGACAAAAAGCCTACACAAATGTCACTGGTTTAATTTTGTGTTGGCCATCTACTGCTGGGCATGGGGTTTATCTGTAAGGATGGTTAATATACCCAACGAGACTCCATTGGCAAAAACTAATTTTCCATTTGCAAGTGGTCATCAATTTAAAATATCTTCTTAGTCAGGGATGGGAGCCTGTGACTGTTTTCCCCACTCTGTACTGGGTCCTCATCTGTTTTGAACCTGTATTTGCAGGGCCTGTATATACTGCTACAATCTGTGATTTCATTTGTGCATCAGTCCAGTTGTGTCTGTAAGTCACTGTTTCCTTGGAGTCATCCATCTGGTGTACAGGGGTGTGGTGTCCACATGCTCCCATGTCTGAACATGAGCAAACATTTCTGTGCATATATATTTAGAGTTCAGAGATCAACATCAGCTGTCTTTCTCAAATACTCCGTCTTTTTTGAGGCAGGGTCTCTCACTGAACATGAATCCAATGATTTGCATAGACTGATTAGCCTGAAAGGTCCAGGAATCCATTTGTCTCCACATACCCAGTCCTAGGATGACAGATGCAAGCACTTTGCTGACTGAGCCATCTCCCCAGCTCCTTAAAATTTTACTTTTGAATTCTTCATCCATCTCTTTAGCCAATCAACAGCATGGATTCTGTTATTGTGAATTTGTAAGCTTTTGAGAAATTATGGTGCCCTTCTCTTTTACAGGTCTTGTGGTTCTAAATTACAATTTGTTTATCTATTAGAACTGAATTTTTATTAGTTTCATGGGAATATCTTAACGGACAGCCTTCTGTTTGTGATGGAATCCCCAGTGTTAACTCAGGAGATCGAAAGTCAACATCAATATCAAAAAATTATAAAAACAAAACACAAATTTTCAAGTGGTAAGAAAAGTTGGGATGATAATCTATATCCCTATATATTCAAAAATAAAAGGAATTCAGATACTTTTCATGGTGATGTTAAAATTGTTAAACTCACATATATTAATTATTAATACCAGCAAATTAATACCAAGAGATTTTAAAAAATTAAAAAAACAAAAACAAAAACAAAATAACAACAAAAACCAATCCTGTGAGTCAGAAAAACAGGAAAGTTTATGAAATAAAGATATAAGAAATAGTTATAAGAGAACACAAGAAATACAGAGAAAATCAGAAACCTATATAAAGAAAACTGTATTCAATACTTCTTTGCTGAGAAGAGTACGGATTTTTCTTCTATGCTCGTCTTTTGCCAATGACTTGGTATGTAAGGTAACTCTCTTTATCTTTATCTTTATCTCTGATAGCAAAAAAAATAGAACTGTGGCCATTCTCTGCTGCTTGGCTGAAATCTTTTCAGTATTACTATTTTTCTGTACATAAAACCTGTTAATCAGAAGACTATAGATACTACCCTGAAACCTTGCTCACCAGCTAACTCCAAGGGCCCTGTTTGGATGTCTTTACATTGAAAGTGCTCTGCCCTGTGGGTTTGCCATAGGAAATTCATGAGCAGTGAGTACTATCCACATAACCTCTGCACTCATTAAAGAAAAAAACAAAGCAGTCAAAGCAATGCGGTCTGTGCTAGCTGGGCACAGCATGGACCTCTCACTGATGCTGAATATGCAGGCCTTACCAGCCTCTGACCTAATACCTGGAATATCCTGGTTTCTTGGGTTTCAGTCTGTCCTAGTGAGGATGGCACGGTGGATAAAGGTTGGTCATGACAGTCAAGATGCAGAGCAAAGCTTCTATCTAGCAAGGATAGATAAAGCTCCATTTGGGATTGCTTCTTTGGGAATGTCTTTATCTTCTTTTTTGAAAAAAATAGACAAGACATTGCTTTTGGATGTCATTGTAATTGAATGGAAAATGTTTCTCCATAAGCTCATATGTCAGAATAGTTGGTCCCCAACTGGTGGTGCTATTTGAGATGTTGTGGAATCTTTAGGAGGTGGGGTCTCACTGGAGGAAGAGGATTGCTGGAGATTGACAGCCTGGGTAACTTTCTGGTTCTTGACTGTGAGTACAATGTGATCACCGTTCCCCTCTCTCCTGCCAGCTAGTTTTCCCCACCATAATGGAAGGTATCTTCTCAAACTGTAAGCCAGAATAAACCCTTTCTTCTGTAAATTGCTTCTTGACAGGTATTTTGTAACAACAAATAAAGATCTAATAAACATACTAATTTTTTTCTGTTTTAATGCCTGTTAATACCTGTTTGATGCCTGTTCTCTAATAATACCTGTTAATAATCAGGTATTATTTTGCTTTATGAGATTTATTGACTCTGATGAAGAATTAATTATTAATCCCATTGTTATTCTTTGTATGTGATCAGTCAGTTCTGTCTTCTAGCTTTCAATATTTTATCACGACTAAATGTTTCTCTCTGTGGTAATCATTTATGATTTGTGGATTGAGGACTTTAACCAACATTTAATTTTTTTCCTTTACATCATCAAATACTTTATTACTGTTTTTTCCAGCTTTTACTAATTCTATTAGGTATGTATTGGCAACGTTGGTTAGACACATGTTGTAGGTACTTACGCATTTACCTATAATCTATTATTCTGGTTATTGGAAAATCTTATTTTCCTAACTTTAAAATAACTTTCTTCATCAATTTTCAAATGTGTTATTGCTCTGTTAGGAAAAAATCACTTGATTTATTATTTTTCTAATCCCAAAGTTCCATTGAAAGCTTTTGAGATTCTAACTCTAACTTTTGAGATTATTTACTAACATCCATTATTTACTCCTCATTCTCCTTATATTTCTGGGCATACTTAAAGAAAAATAATTTTGACTACTATTTTCTCATTGTGAGTTGTAGTTTTATACCATTGGAATTTCTTCTTATTAAAAATGAGTATATATGTTAATATTTTATAATAATTTCATGTCTTGATTGTATATCTGCTGAGAATCTTTACTATTTCATTTGATTTATGTAGTATAAGGAGCACAGGCCCCTTTGTTCCATCCCACCCAGCTAGCTTACACCCGAAATAATCACACAGAAATTGTATTAATTAAAATACTTCCTGGCCCGTTATTTCTAGCCTCTTATTTCCTAACTCTCACATCTTGATTCAACCCATTTCTAATAATCTGTATGTCACCACAAGGTCGTGGCTTACCAGGAGAGATTCTAACCTACATCCATCTCAGGCCAGAGATTCATGGGGTCTGCTACATTTCCCTTCTTCCCAGCCTTCAGTTTGGTCTACTCTGCCTACCTAAGCTGCTGCCCTAACAAAAGGCCAAGGAAATTTCTTTATTCAACCAATGAAAGCAACACAAATATAGAAGTACCTCCTACACCAGATTTATATTTTCAAATATATTATCTGGATATTATGTGTAAATGTGTTACCCTTGCATTAACTATCTGTGACTGTATCCAGATAATTTAATTTTTATGTTAATTTCATTAAATTTTTTATATTTGTCCATAGGAGTTATTTCTATATCTTTTAAAGTGCTTGTTCAGTTAATAATTAGCTAGAGATTGTCTTTATATAGCTTTTGTCAGTAAGGCTTCTGTAATTTTCATTTTAGACTTTAGCATATTCCTTTTGCTCTAAGTAGGATAATGGCAGCAGGGTAGAAGTGCTGAAGGCTTTTCCCATGCTCTTTTGTTGACTGCTCTTTGATACAATTACTCCTGTTGTAACAAATTGCTTGTTTTCATGGCCAGTTCCTGTTTGGAACCATGAGGGCTGTTAACTTCTTGTCCAAGAAGACAGGACTCCTTGATGCATAGCAAAAGCTCGACTGGATATTTTGAGCAAATACTTAGTTCATTGTTTGCTTTGTTTAAATGTCCAGACCCCTTTAGTACCTGTAGAACTCTATTTTAAAGATGTCTTTTGAAATTGGCTTACTAAATGGTAGATTTTCATGATTTCCCCACATACATCCTTTGTGTTACTGAAGCCACCCACTAACCCCTTCTCTCCCTCATTCTTCACCTATTACCTTTAACCCCCAGAATCCCACTTTCTTTCATCTTACATATGTTTTACTATTCTTTCTTTTATTAAAGGTGAATTGTGAGATAGTAGGCTTCCATGTGGCTTCTCTTCCCCTCTTTCTTCATGTTAGTGCTCCCTTTAATCCTCTTCTCCCATACTTCCATGTGTCTTGATGCTTAAGTCTTCCCACCCACAATATTACACATTACTACCTTTGCTTTGTCTATATTCTGCTATTGCCCCTCCTTTAACATGACCATCCAACGGTCCCTTTCTAATTCCTAGCTTCAATTTGTGCTCCAAATTAAACATATAAAACAGTAGATATAGCCAGGAGGTGGTGGCACACGCCTTTATTCCCAGCACTCAGAAGGCAGAGGCAGGTGGATCTCTGTGAGCTCGAGGCCAGCCTGGTCTATAAGTACTAATTCCAGGACAGGTGCCAAAGCTACAGAGAAACTGTCTCAAAAAACCAAAAAAAAATTAAATATGAAGCTATCGAATTTTATGATTTCATTTTTCTCTACAGCTAACTAATATGACATTATATACAAGTACCACATTTTTCTTATCCATTCATATGTTGATGGACATCTAGTTTGATTCCATTTCCTAGCTATTGTGAATAAAGTAGCAATAAACATGGGTGTTCAAGTGTATCGGTACAATCTTTGGGTGTTTGCTCAGCTGGGTCTATTTCTAGGCTTTTGAGACATAAAGCTAACATTTTTAAAGTTTTCATGGTGACTATGTGAATTCAATTTTTGTGTATTTAAATGGATAGAACTATTTTTACATTCAAAAGAATCTGACATATGCTATGCCTTTGAGGCAGTGATATGAAGGCATAGCTGACAGTCAAAATGTACTGTAGCTAATGATCAGTGTGAAGAAGGGAGAAGATTGGAAGTGAAGTCAAAGAATAATGGGTTGAAGAGTTTGGGAGGTCATGAAAGTCTTATAAATGCTCTAAAATTTTTGTTGTCTTCTTGGAGGAACTTGTGACATTACTGTTGGGTTTTAGGCAGGAAAAATATGTGATATGATCTGCTCTGCTTTATAAAGACCCTAGTAGTTACTAATTTTAGTATTCACTGAAAGTGTCAGAGAGAAAAAGGGTGGAAGCAGTGTGATTGTACTTATAGTGAAAACAACAGATTCCGTAAGACTGTGATATTATTAATATTCCTCTGATCTATCTTTTAGTTTCAGTCCATTAGCCAGTAAAGTCAAATCAAATCAATTAAAAACTTTGCTACTATCTATACTAGCTCTCATATAATATTTAGTTATATATAGGTTATATATAAAATAATCTCTCAGAAATCTTAATTCAGAAAAAGTTAACTACTGGCATATTGCATGATATGCACAGAAAAGTTTTCTAAGTACCACTGGTCACATTATAGGACTATAATTCCAGTCTAAATTTGTCAAGCTTATGTCATAAAAGGCAGCTACTATCATCACAAGGTTAACAGCATTTCACTAACACCATTAACTGTTATGATAATGTGGTTTCAGCATCTGGGTCTGTAAAGATGAAGTAAGCCTCAGACACACTACAGCCTGGAAATGACTTCACTGAGTTGAAATGTTGATGGATTAATTCCAGTACTGTAAAGTCAACATAGTTGAACACTGGCTACGTCGCAGTCTTCATTACTGAGGTCTGAATCAGGCTGTGGTGAAGTCATTTCCCTTGAGTTTAGTACTTAGAAATGTATAGGGGGTTCTCCTTTGACTTGGACTTGAGAGCAGCCTTCCATCCCCTATCACCAGGTAAATTGACTTTTATCAGTTGCATATGGATAGCTATGGTTTGGAAAAATTTCAAACAAGAGCCATATGGTTTCTGGGACTCTATCCTCAAACATTTGAATGCATGAAATAAGATTCATTTTTTTGGCACAAATGATTGAATTAATAACAAATGATATAACACTCAGTGTAAAGACCTGCGAATAAATGGAGGCACTAAATGGCTGTAAATTTTACAACTCATCTTCCCCACTGATCACACCATTCCTATCACACAGATTGAGAATTCATGAAAGCAATAGTTCATGTAAGGTGCAGGCTGAATTTTTGTTAAGTCGTTAAATTCAGGGACTGACATACATAGTCAATATTTGATCTTATGGTAAATACTTAGTATCATAATATTGTTGCACATATAGCTTATTTTAGGTTCTCAGTACAGTTCTCAGTTTTGCAACATCAAGCCGAAATAAGGGGATAAATATAAATTGTGCTTCAAACACTCAGTTTGTACATACATTTCATATTGTCAGGAACAGCAGCGTCTCATGAACTTCCTGTATTATTTCTTTTGTAGCAGACATCAAATTGAAATGATCTGCAAACTAAGTTGATAAATAAACACAGGTGTGTGTGTGTAGTATTGCATAGGGTGTGTTTGTATGTTTCTGCATATTCATTTGAAGACCAGAGGTCAGCCTTGGAGACATTTCCTCAGGAGTGCTGTCAAACTCACCCTCTGAGACAGGGTCTTTCACTGGCTTGGCCCTTAGCAATTTGGGAGGCTGGCTGACCAGTGAGTCCCAGAGCTCCATCTGCCTGTTTACCCAGTGTAGGGATTATAAAGTGTGTGCCACTATTCCTGGCTTTTAATGTCTGTTCTGGGGATTAAAATCAACTCTTCAATGCTTGTAAAGTAAGTGCTAAGCCCATCTAAATTAACCAGCCCTTTAAATAAACATGTTTTAACATCTCTGCATATTATTGTAATTATTAAATAAGAGTCACATTATTTGCTCATATGGAAGATTGAGAAGAAAAATTATACTTTGATAAAAAAGTTATTAGTATTTGTAAACCTTGTATTTGAAAGCTGTTAAACATAAGCATTTACTTGTCATTTAGTTTGCATGACTGCTTCAGTATTTCTGTGCATGGAGCATAGATAATCAAAGTCAGTAAATCATGACAAATTATTTCCTTACTAGTGAGAAATAAGTCATAGTATTTTTAGTTTGCTCTTACAAACTTAACCACTATATTAGTCAAAGTATATTCATACACTATGTAGCTTGCCAAAAATCCTTCACAAAATAATATTTCTAGCAAATAGTTCCCATTTTGTTCAATCATTTCCACTATTATTTTATAATCTAAGTATAATATTCTGGAAGCATGAGTGTGATGGTTAATTTGTACAATATTTTCATCTTGCTAAAACTAGTGAGAAATCTCTAAATGTTTGAAGTCAGCTATTCTCTTGGCTATAAAGTCTGTGTCCTTAATATTATCACTTATTTCACATTTATTTTGCTGTATGAGATTCAGTTTTTCTGCAAATAGTCTACCAGAGTATTCTGAAATTATTGCATGTAATACACGGTGACAAGTATAGTTAACATTAACTTTACAATGATAAAAGAGATGGAGTTACATTCTTAGAAAAACTGCAGTTTTTTCCTGAAAAACGAAGGATATATTTTTTTTCCTTTTTTTAATTTCAGACACTTTTTTTGTTATTAAAAAATTTTCCACCTCCTCCC
>LOJH01026256.1:4339-16701 GCA_001685095.1 Ellobius talpinus
GCTCAACTATGTTCATAGCAGCATATTTGTCATAGCCAGAACCTGGAAACAACCCAAATGCTCCTCAACCGAAGAACAGATAAAGATGTGGTACATTTACACAGTGGAAAAAAATAATGACATCTTGAAATTTGTGGACAAAAGGACGGATCTAGAAAACATCATATTGAGTGAGATAACCCAAACCCAGAAAGACGAATATCATATGTACTCACTCATAAGTGGCTTATAGACATAAAGCAAAGAAAAACNGAGACATACATGGATCTAATCTACATGGGAAGTAGAAAAAGTCAAGATCTCCTGGGTAAATTGGGAGCGTGGGGATCATGGAGAGGGTAGAAAGGGAGTGGAGAAAATATATAGCTCAATAAAAACAATAAAGAACAAAAAAGAAAAAAGAAATAAGAGTTAAGATAAGGCCAAGCATTCATAACTAATAAGAAGTCTCTGTGCCTTAATTTGGAAGACTGGTTGGAGGCCCCGAAAGAAAGCCTGCCACACCCACTTCATGAAGCCCTAAAACTGGGATGCACTACGAGAAGGTAAGTAAGAGAAATTGCCTTAGTAGCTCCCATTTTTTTCCATCCTTAGGAAAAGAAGCCCTAAGACTGATACTGGCTATCTTTATACCAATGACCAAAACATCCTTCTCCAGTGTGAACGGGTGGCAAAAACTATGCTGCATATGCTGACCAGAGCTCTGGCCAACCACAGCCAGGATAACATGTGCCTGAGGAGGGCCACACAAGAGGCTGGCCTGGGCTTTGGGGGTTAGACACAAGATCAGGCCCCTAGCCTCATCAAAGCTCCTACCCTTTCCAGTCCATCAGGAGAGGAAATAGAGCTGGGGTCTGACCTGGATACAAACTAGGATGTGATGTGTGCCCTATGTCTGTGCACTAGGATGTGATGTGTGCCCTATGTCTGTGCACCAGGATGCCTGTGCCCTATCTATGCCTTTCTGTTTACTTTTATTGGGCTGGTTCATGTGGACTATGAAGAAGGAAAATGTTTTAAACACTGCTAATCTGACATCCCCAACCTTAAATATTTATAGGTCCTAAGGATGAGATGCCAGTATACATTTATTTATTCATTACCTATGTCAAATCCACTAGAGGCAACACAAGGATGATTAATTTATGGCCACTCTGCTCTGCATGTGCCTTTAGCCATAGTGGTAAAACTGTGGAAGACCCTGCACTGCACATAGGAAAGACCCACAGACCTGCCCCTGTCCTGTGCCTGGTGGTAGCTCGTACTGAGACTGGACTCATAGGATTTGAAATTTCTTTGCAATTCTACACCCAAATCCCTAAGATCAGAGATGAAATCTTCAAAGCAGTAAGGTTTTGAGGCTTGGAGCCATGAAAAGCAGACAGGCAGCAACAACAAAAACCATTAGCAAAGAAACTTCCGTCCATATGCCCTGCCACAGAATCCGGTCATGCTTCACCTTTGTTCAGTCATCACTGATGACATATGTCACTGATATGCCCCACGTGGGATACAGTCCCACAACCAGGACTCCTAAGTCCCTGAGGATGAACCTGCAGGTCACCTTTTCCCAGGACAGAAAGAATTAAATGACTATAGTGGTTCTACCACCTCCAAAGCTATGCTCAGACCTCAGGTAAAGAGGAGAGGGGAGGAGGAAGGAGAGAGGACAGGAGAAAGAGGAAGAAACAGAAGACACAGAAGATACATGGCTGAAGGATCAGGCTCTCTACAGTCCGCTGGACAAGCAGCAAAATAATGAAGTCCCACCACACCAGCTGAGCATCAAGCCTAGAGTCTTAGCAAGAAATAAGACAGACATCCAGGGGCACGCGAGTCAGGTGGACTCACTTGTGCCTTCCCTTCCGCCGGGATTCTCATGAGACTCTGGGTTTGCGCGTGTTCGACACCAGGCTCTTTCACACGTCAGTGTTCAGGCATATACTTAGTCAGGACAGCTCTGCCCCAGGAAGCTCAGGCTCTGTCTCTAGATCTCTGCAAGCTTCTCCCCCCAAAAGCTCCACACAGACCCTCACATGGAGCCCCAGCAAGGTTCTGTGCAGTACAGAGAAGAGCAGGTATGGACTCTGTAACATATTCCGGGCTCTGAATTCCTAGTGCTGTTTAGATGAATATTGATTTGCATGCCAAAAGAAAAACAGAGGCTACATATTCAAACCAAATTAAGGAAGAACTGAGCCCTTTGGTGAGTTCCCACATCCTTCAAGCCCATTATAATGCCCAGTGTAGGCTTTTCCTTTAAACACAGAACTAACTGGGAAAACAGGCTATTCAGTTGGAAGAGAAATTCCTAGAAAAATACGCCTGATAATTTAGTATCTTCTTACTTTGCTAAGAGTATTTTTTAAAAAAAAAGGTCAGGTTGGGGGTGATAACAAAGTCACCAGAGATTCTAAGAAAAACGGTTACTTAACCTTTCATCTAAATTGGAAAAAAAATCATTTAAAAGGAAAACATGGATGATTAAGCTCCCTGTGATGGCCTGCTTGAGAGAGTCCTTCTTCGCTGTGAGCTCACATGGCCACTGACAATTAGAGCCCTCTCATTTCGGATGCTTGAGACTAAACTCCCTGTCTTCAAGTTGTAACTTGCTAATGACACAATCAATCCCAGCCGGGGATGAGACAATGCAGCTTTCTCAAGGCTGGAACCAACTACCCTTCTACTCAGCTTAATCCTTCAAGGAAGACAGTCTCTTAATGGCCCAGCCACGGTGTGCTCAGAGGCCTCCCAGCCTGTGAAGCACCCCACTTCAAACTTTCTCTACTACACACCCAAAGCTTCACCCTTGGGAACTTGCCAGCTCAGCCTCGGTGGCGGTGTTTACAAGTCAAGGTTTCAATGGCTGTTTCCTAATGTGGGCATCTAGCGAGCTCCTCCCTAAAAGGAACCCCAGCTGTGTGCAGGTGTGGATCCCACACGAGAGGAGTAAGCTCTTTGCACACTCCAGGCCCTGGGAGTCCAGCGTCTTCTGCATCCTAGGGCACCCTTTCTCTCAAACCAGGACACTCTAATCCCAGGTTAAAAGCAGAGGAAGAAACCAGAATGATGAGGGCCTCTCAAGTGGTCCTGGGGTGAGGAGTGGGGGGGTATTAACTTCTCCCCAGTGCTGTCCAATAGGAGGCTCCTTGTGGCCTTGAGGACGGATGTTTGGGGCCCAGTAGGATCACGAGGGTTCACTTGAGCCCAGTCCCCACTTCTGCTTTGCATCATTGTCTTGTCTTGTTGTAGGAAACGCTGCTGTAAGCATTTGAGGACTGCAGCACAATGCTGTGGGGCACAATGACACAGTAGAAAGGTCACCAGAGAGGATTAACCAGCTCCCTGCTGTCACCTTCTCTAGCTGTTTTGGTAGCAAGAGCAGTTAAAAGTTACTTGCGTTTAAAACAAAAGCAATAACCCCTAATTGGCATTCGCTGTAGACTTCCAAAGAGACACTTGCCCTATGTACTTCTTTGTGTTTGTCCCCTCTTCCCCCTCTCTCCACACTTTACCCAGCCTCATGACAACCAGCTCTGTTGAGCTCTCTGGACATTTAACCCAGATGTTTTTTTAAGATTCTATGTATGAGATCATACAAATTTTTTTCATTGGCTTTTTATAGAACTCCCTTCAAAGGACATTAAATACCATACTAGTATCTGATCCTATTTAATGAGTAAAATGAGGTGATGGATACATGCCTTGGGAAACCAGCTTGCTTGCTAGACTGCATGTGACCATGTGCTTCTGGCCCTCATGTCTTCATGTCCTCTGCACTCAGGACAATTTTCCTTAGTCAAGCTAAGTTCAACTAACAAAACCAAAACCAACCCTAACAGTTTATACCACTTCTCAGAGCAGAAAAGATAAACACGCCACCTCCAAAAGGAAAACAAAACCTGAAGGTGGTTGGTCACCCAGGAATAATACTTTTCATCTCACAAATGGTGATGGTGCACAGCAGGGGCCAACCATATCTCTTCTGCAAATACAGTGTTATGGGATCACAGCCACTGTCACTCACCTAGCACAGCTGGGTAGCTATGACAACCAATCATGTGTCTCCACTGTCCAATCCGTCACAGAACCTAGCCGGCCAACCCTTCAAGGCACATGTACCCACCAACATTTAACAAGGAACCCAAAGAGAAGACATAGGCAGGTCTGTCAAAATAGCGCCACACATTTTCCACCTGTGGGCTACACCTGAGGCTAACTGATACCCCTGGAAATTATCTGCAAGCTTGCGTGCTTCGGAAACACAATACTGCCCACTAAAGGCCACGCTATCCTCTTACAGACCCTGCGAGTCATAAGACCAGGTGTGAAGCCAGCACTCTTTCCAACGGTCCGCTCTGGCTGCTTCTTCCCAGCACAGAATCCATCTGGCCACCAAAGGCAAGCCTTCTTGATATTCAGCTTCACAGAAAAACTGACACCTACCACAGCTGCAACTCATAACCAGCTCTTTCTTGGGTCCCCTGAAAACGTGATTTCCAGGGCTCCAGTTCCACAGCCAGTACATGAACCAGCACTAAAATCACGAGCGCCTTCTGAGAAGCTCCGCTCTTCTCTCAGATGTAGCACATTTTTGTATAATGGCTCACACTGATGCAGAAACTATGCTTTATGTACACTATAAAAATGCTTACAATTGGAGTCATAAAACCTTCCATCTTTTTCCTGTCAGATTACGGATAAGTAGAATAAATATTCAGAGCAGATTCGTTGCTTTCCTTCACCTGTAGCCAATCTGCTGGGGAGCTATGATGGGTCATACTGATGGCTGGGGTTGATGGGATCTGTAATCAATGGCCCCAGGGCACAACTCTGGGGCATGTCTAAGAAGGGATTTCCAGATTGGGTTAACTGAGAAGACCCACTGACCCACCACAGGTGCCGTCATCCATGGGCTATCACCTTGGACTGAGTAAAGTGGGAAAATGGAGCCGAGCACCACAGTTCATCTCCTTCGGTTTCCTGATGGAGGCTGCACTGTGGCCAGCTGTCCCGGCTCCTGCATCCAAGCCTTCCTGCCATGACAGCTCTGAGTCAAAGCAAGCCCTACCGACTGCCTTTTATCAGATGTTCTGTCATAGCAACAAGAAAAGGATCCAAGAGCAAGTGCTCATCAGGGCCTCTGCCCCAGCTTGCACCCCTGTGAGCCACATCTCACACACTGCCACTCCCTAGGGGGCACAGGAGCCATTCATTGCTGCCGTTCCTGCACCCTGAAACCCATACAGCTTTCCAAGGTTCAAAGGAATGTATGTGTGGGAGGCATGAGGTTACAATGGCCAGAGTCAGACCCAGGGTGGACCCAGGACCGTGGCCACCATCAACCAGCTGATTTCTCAGCTAAATCAATCAATCACACCCACTCCTGAAGATAGGGCCATTCTCTCCCCCACCTCACCCGCCCCCCAGTGTCATAGTGAAACTACCAAATGAGATCCTAGATAGAAACCGTAATGATTACAGACAAAACATACATGAATATTGATTTTCTACATCAAGGAGCACATGCTTCTGGCATGACTCACAACTCCATGGTCAGACTCTTCAGTCATGCAGGCATGTAGCCACATGCCATGTTCTGAACTACAAAGGCTTCTTCAGACCCAGACGCCCTGAGCTGCTGGGGAAGGCCGGCTCTGCTGGCTGTTTGGGGAGTCAAGGCAGTAGGGCAAAGGGGACTTGCTGTCACAGCCCCATCCCCTTCCTAAGATGCCTCCAGGAGCAAAGCAAACAACAACAGCCCAGGGACCGCGGGGAGGCACAGGAAACTATGCAGGCAGGACCTAGCAAAAGGAGAACCAACCCAGCTGACTGGGTGAACATGGCGGGGAAGAAGAACTCAGGTTGAAGGGAACTCCAGGCCACTGGGAGCTAAGAGCTCTCAGAAGACCAGGGTGCCCATGCCTCTCTGTTGTACTCGAACCATGAGAGGACAGAACGGAGCCAAACCCTGCTGTACCCACCATGTGGCTCAGCACCCAGCTACCACAGCGGCGCCCCCCCCACCTGCACACAGTTCAGCCAATCCCACGTCCCACAGGGACTCAGGCGGTGCATGTGCTCTTGTAGCCAAAAGCCAGGGTGCTTATAAGATGTCCCAAGCCCTCAAGTCCTATGTAGCAACCACACTTCCAGAAAGACACCTTCAGCCCAGGCAGAGTCTCCTACTAGTCACCCACACTAACTAGGGAACTAAGTAAGGTCCAGGATGCCTGAGTTAGAGACAGGGCCAAGACTCCTGGTGACAGAGGATGAGAAGCTGGGCTGCAGGCGTACACAGAGTCAACCCTCCTGGATGGCTAGACCCAAAACGAGGACATGCCATCTGCTTCTGTCACTCAGCCCAGGGACAGAGGCTAGAGACCTCTGGTCAACCAGCAGACCAGTCCAGGTCAGGGCAGATATCCTAAAAACTGTCTTCTCCCAAGCCCTCTGCACCAGCTGGAAGAGGCAGCTCAAGAAAAGGAAACCCAGCAGCATCCAGGCATAGCCCCTCAGAAGGAAGGTCTGAGGGGAGATGTTCCCCATCTCATGGTCAGAGGGTGAGGAACTATGAGGGGTTGGAGGAGGGGTGGAGGCAGATGAAGGCCTCTTTCAGGAGCCTGCCCTGAGGGACACCAGCTTGACCTGACTATGAAGACCTTTCTATGTGTATACATCGTGAAATTCAGTCTCCATGAATCGCGGAAAACATTTTTTCCCCTCGATTTCCCTTGGGAAGCAGCAGGCTATATTTTAGCTTCCAGAAGGACAACAAGCCATGGAGGTGAAACTCAAAGAAGGATCACCTCATTCCTAGCTTGTCGATTCGGATGGTGCTCTGAGGCGCAGCAGCCTCTACAGCAGGAACCTGTTGAAATGCAATTTAGCAAAGGGAGGCTGAACTGGTCCCAAACCACCAGCAAGTTTTTAAAACCATGTGTGCTGTTGGCCGGAGACATCCAATTTGTATATTCTGCACACCAGCAGCCCGGAAGAACTCCAAGCTCCTGTGTGCTCACACTGGCCATCCTCAGCTGCACACTCAGGGGAAAGGGAAGCCAGATCTCCACACCCAGAATAGTATCCGGCGTGACCACTAAAGCTTGCCATGTCCGCTGTGCACTGCGGTCCTAAGCAGTTCCATTTCTGACCTTGCCACACAAAACCCAGCTTCTCAGTGGTTCTCTCTAACCCACACGGCGCTGAATCCTACGGAAAGCTCGGAAAGCTCACAGGCTCCAGACCATTGTTGGTGTACTTTCAAAATCTAGTGCCGTCACCTCAGCCTACTTCCAAGATTTCTCACCCCACTTCCCCATCTGCCAGGGGCATCCAAGATCCCGAACAGGGCTAAGGGTTTGGCAGTGGCCCAGGGCGTCCTCACTCGGGGGGAAAGGAGAAGAGAGGATCCCCATGGCTTCTCTCCGCCAACCAAGAAGGCTAGGACAACAGGGTCACAGCAGTGACAGGTGGCCTCTTCCCGGGCATGTGCTCAATTACAGAGAGACACTGCCTCACTCAGGGAATCCACACACACCATACCTGGAAAAGTGGGGTTCCTAGTTTTTACAACTGACTTCATAATTAAACCAAAGAAGCGACTTTAGCAAAAAAGTGTTGCCTTCTCATATGAGCCCACAAAGTAACTAAAAACAGGGCTTCGTTCTGCCTAATCTATCCCATCCCCCCTGAAGCTGAGGGAACAGAGATAAGCTGCTGTTCTCGACTTAGTCCCTTCTGATTCCAGGAACAGCAGGGACTCCCAAGGCAGCCCCCCCCACCCCCACGAGGGCAATCACCTATGAACACAGGGCAGCCCATCCTGCAAGAGCCAGCTGTCCCTTCAAGCAAGAAGCACTTCTTTGGACCATCTTGAAGAACCAGAACTGAGATAAGAAAGACCGGACCACACCTCAACAGGGACTGCCTAGTTACACAAGACCCTTGACCCCAGGCCTACTTCTTCCTCTGTTGAAACCCAACACACAAGTCGATGCTCCAAGATGGACCCATGGCCACAAGATGTATGCAGCTGTTCTTCCTCTACTGAGTTCATCTCCTCTGTTTGCCTCTTCGACTGATTTACAGAGACAGTGGCGGAGACTGATCTGTTAGGGCAGCCAGAGTCCATTCTTCTCTCCTAAAAGTTTCTCTGTCTAGAAAGTACCCAACAGACCCATGATGGGCAAGATAGTAAATTCTGAACCCGGCCCTCCCCGGAACCTGGAGAAGCTGCCTCGGTCCTGGTTTGTTTGTCCTGTGGAAGTCTCCTTCTATCAGCCCACTCTGGCACATACCGCTCATCACAGAGGGCTCCTGGCCCAGAGCTGCCATCTGATAGAGAGACCGAGTCCTCTTCCATGATGCAGGCAACATAAAGGAGACAGTCACCTAGGTGCAGGGCCTTCCGATGCTCTGCTACAGGTTTTACCTCTGAGGACCCAATGAATTCCTGGTGTGTCTGCCTAAGAATTCTTTTACACAGTCGCACCACCTCCAAAGGGGGCAGCTCATGTCCAATCCAATTTGAACAAAACCCATCTGCCATCATGTGAAAAAAGTCAGCTAAATGATTTTACCCACAACTCTTTTTTTAAGGACCTTAAGAACATTAAGACCCCATGGGACACTTGGTCCTGAGAAGATAACCACGCAGCAACAGATGATTAGCTACTAACTGGTCCTGAGGCTAATTCTAAATTGGTGTTTCCAAATCTACTCATCATTAACTGAGTTAATGACTCATCTCTTTGGAAGCTGCTAACGGGCTGTGAGGGGTGTACGATACTCCACATACAGGACACAAACGCAGAGGCTGAGGGTATTAACCCAGCCTGCATTGCTGGTCAGCAGCAGGGCTGGTTCTGTCCTGAAGAGCGAAGGCCTTCAGGGTTCATGAACTAGCCTAGAAACATTTCTTCTTAGCGACATTCCCCATTGCCTCTGCCTGCTGTGCGAGCCGTCTTCTCACTGGGCACTTTGCTTTTCTACCTCAAATGCTTCCTTCCATCTGCACTTAGTGGTCCCCTAAACTGGACGTAACAGCAGGAGGGCTGGTGGGACCTGCTGCATGCGCTCAGCTGCTTGGTTATTCCACAAGAGCAGACAGACCCCAGGAGAGTGAAGCAGGGCTCTCAGATGTCCATCCAGGGCGTGCCAACCTCTGGACCACCTCCTCCAATGCTCTCCCGGTGGTATTTAACAACTATTCTACCCTAGTTACATCTGACCTTGAATCAGTGTTGAGGCAGTGGTTCCCACCGGGGCTCTGTGTCCTCAGGTGCACTCTGGAGCCAGACCCCTCCCCCCACCGCTCCCACACTAGCTGAAGGGGCTTAATGTACTTGGATGCTTAATTTTATAGTAAGTACTGTGTCTGCGTTCTGTGTTCTTTAGGAAAACATAGAAACTGCTAAAGGAATGGAAATGTTTCTTCACTCAGGCGAGGTCCAGGAAGCTGGATCACAAGAAGTTACCACCAGGAGTTAAACTCGCAAATCCATGGACAAAAGAGGGCTTAGAAAAAGTGGATGGCGGTGGTGTAAATTAACACATCGAAGTTCTTCAGACTGACAGATGGAAACTGGCAAAAAAAAAAAAAAACCTGAGAGGGCTTTCCCACAATGGCCATTCTTCCTCTCTGCTTCCTTAACTGTTCCCATCTTACTCTGAGATTGTGAGGAGGAAAATGAGAGGGAAAGGGGAAATTAACTCATTGCCACACAACAGAAACAGAAAACAGAGGGTCATCTGGGAAGTTCTGAGGCAGAGTGGTTATGTGCTTTTCAAGCTGATAATCCAACATAAACAGCCGGAGTCCAACACAAAAACCCGAGAGTCCAACACTCCCTCCCCTTTTGTCCTAACGACTTTGGACAGACCACCCGACCCTCTGACCAAGTACATTCTGTAATTCCAACAAAACCTGAGTCTGGGGCTGGAGAGATGGCTCATCTTTAACAGAACTAACTGGCTGCTCCTCCAGGGGTCTCATGCTGGATTTCCAGCACCCATACATGAACAGCAGCTCACAACCTTTCGGAACTCTAGTTCCATGAGATCTGACACCCTCTTCTGGAAGTGCACAGTCATAAATACAGGCAAAACACCCATCCATACACATAAAAGCTGATTTTACATACATTACAGGATGTCTGAATGTCACATGACATTATACTTACAGAAATAAAAACACTACAAAGGCTTGAATTTCGCCCAGTTGTGCCCTGTGAAGTTGCCTTTCAGTATTGCTCAGAATGTTTCTTTTTCATTTCACCCAAGAAGAATTCATTCAAAATCATATTGTGTTTGCCAAATTTCTGGACTGTTAACAGCAGCACACTTTGGTCCCTGAAGATGGCCTGAGTTAAGTCCACAGACGGAGTCGAGAAATCTCATGTCATAGTAATAAACATTAAAACACTGCACTGTGACCATGAAAAAAAAAGCAGAGTTGCCCCAATGTCAACATTTGGCTTTTGAAGCGATAATGAAAACTGCAATCTAGGATGAACATCTATGCTTTGGGGGGAAAAAAGCTTAAATACCACACACACACAAATCACTGAGAATTGTATCAACTCTCTATAGATGAAAAGAATAGAGGATCGATATTCTTGAGGTGATTGGCTAAAGATTTGAATGTCCTCACAAAATACATTACTATTCAATTAGAAAGAAAAAGAAAAAAAAACAAAAACATGGGTTTTGGAAAGAAGAAAAAAACAGTATGGGAACACAAACACCAGTTCTAAACATGTGTTTCTGGAAACCTGATACTTTTTAAAATAAATATTAAAAGACTTGGTACTTAAGAGTTCATGTAAAGGTTTATCTTTAAGATATATCGTGGATCCAAATGTTTGACCCAATTTCAGCAAATGCACAAGAAGTAAGAAATATTTTGCAAATGTCATTGCATAAATACCACACAAAAGAAATTGGAACAGCATGTAGATCATCTGGACAAATAACTACGTCTGTGTAAAACTCAGTATTTTTTCCTGCTTTAGCAGAAAAAGAAATCGCAATTATTAAATGAACTGCTTTATCACCCACACACAGCCTGTACATTACTTCAGCACTCAGCACAATGAGTTCAATGAGGAGCACCAAGCCCAGAGTGTCTGGCACATTCTGCACCCAGGACGAGCTCCTGGTGTGCAGCTTGCTTCCTGGTCTATTCCAACTGCAGGTGTTACTTCAGGGTACCCTCAATATAAGCCTAGGAAACTACCCACTCAAAAGACCAGTGGCCACCATGAGCTCAGCATTTCCCTACCAGCTCCCTCCAGAAACCCGGATCCACCTTCCCTGTGTCATCAACTACACCCCTTCCCCTTGCAGTCTTGAACAATACATTCAGACAAACGAAAATAGAGTGTTCTGTTTAGATTTGGAAAGCACTGTTGCCACACAACCCAACCCTCAGTAGCCGGATAAGCAGCAAAACCTTTGTAGCAGGTCATTATAGAGAGGCAGAAAATGTGTAGAAAAATGGCAACATCTTGCATGAAAACATACACTCTTTTGTGCTGCTCTGGAGAGACCAAACAAACTCCACCCCTACCACAGGTCTCTAGGCAAAGAGGCCGAACCTGGGGCTCAGCTCCACTCTGAGTCAAAGTGGCCCCACACTAATTGGCAATGTAGACACAAGAATAAAGTTACATTTCCCCTTAAGTTTTCAAGGTGAACGATGAACATTCAGTTCTGTACTATTCAATGCCCCCTCCCAAAACAAAATAAAAGGTTGGCCTGTTTGCCAAATCTGATAGCAGAGTTACCTAGCTCTTAGAACATGCTTTCAGAGAAAAGGTGTTAGTAGGAATCTAACAGAACGCCTTTACGCCCAGCTGCTGCTATGAAAATTGCTTTTTCGGGGTCGAAGAGCAAAGAATCCAGCATGTTCCTACTCTACAGACAGACAGCACAGTACTGAGATAAAAACTTGAGGAGTGACCCCCAAGTTAAGTCAACAAACAGAACCGAAACCCTGCAGAATCCTGGCTTATTAAACCTCTGAAGTTTGAGGGTTTGACTGTTAGTTAGAGCTGGCAGCATTAAGAGTCAATTTTAAAAATGTGTATTCTAATTACACACCCTCATCTTGTCAACAGCTCTTAAGACCTGAGCACATCACAGCCGGGAATGCAAAGCCTGCTTTGAAGCCAGGGCAGACAGTAGGCCTGTTTTTCTTAATTGTTCTGCTACTATGTAATTTGAATCTCTACATTGTTACTTTCTTTTTTTTAAAGGATTTATTTATTATGTATACCACATTCTGTCTGCATGTATGCCTGCAAGCCAGAAGAGGGCACCAGGTCTCATTATAGATGGTTGTTAACCACCATATGGTT
>LOJH01026257.1:2815-18462 GCA_001685095.1 Ellobius talpinus
ACAGGCTCCAAAGCTACAGAGAAACCCTGTCTCAAAAAAACAAAAAAAAAAGTTACTTGGTATGGATGCTGGGAATTGAACTCAGATCCTCTGAAAGAGTGATGTACATTCTTACCAACTAAGCCTTCTCTCCAGACCTCTCTCCACCTTGTTATTTTTGAGACAGAGTCTTTCACCAAATGCAGAGCTCACAGTTTTAAAACAAACTGGCTAGCCAGCAAACTCCCAGAAACTGCCTATATCTACCTCCCAGATCTAGGATTACAGGCTAGGCCATTCTTAGCTTTCTGCATGGGTACTGGGGATAAAAACTCAGGTCCTCACACATGCACTCAGTCATCTCCCCAACTCCCCCAGGAGGATTTTCACTAGGACAAGTAGTCAATGAACCAGGAATGGTCACAGCCCAGGCTGTGCAGGTTTGTGTAGCATACAAGCTCCAGACAGGCTGTAGCCCCACCAGCTTGCTCCAGGTTCCTCTCCTAAAGGAATCCTGAGAGTCATAAACAAAGAGTGAGAACCTCCAGGCTCTGCCCTTCGGTCTGCAAAGCCTCCCTGTCTCAGTTAGAGACCATCAGCCCAGGATCATGGTGTCTCTGTACAGAGGAGGGGAAAGCACAGATAGGTGACGTGACTCATCCAAGGCACACAGAAAAGGTTTGGCAAGACCCGGCTGCTGACTCCTCACCCCACATTCTTTCCATTGCCCTACCCAGGGCCGCCAGCTCAGACCCATATATAAAGCCCATTGCAAGCCTTGGTCCCAGGCCCAAGCAGGTATTTCTCATCCTTTCAAGAAACCCAGTCGAACCCCTCAAAGGTATCCAACCCATGCTGGACCCTGAGCGAGTACACACACAGATTTTCCACCTAGCTGGGGCCCATTCAGCCCCCCTACCAGAGGCTGTCTCTGCAGGTGGTCAATGTCCATCAGAAAAGCACAGCAAGGGTTAACAGCATGAACTAATATTTAGAAATAGCACATCCCAGAGGAGTCAGCTGTGGCCAGCTGGTCACAGCCACTGAAGCCACAAGCCTTTGTGGACATGGTATGACGGGGGAGAGACTACTCTGGGGAACCTAAGAGGCCCTGAGGGGGTAGACCACCCCTGCCCCCACCCCAGAGCCCCAAGTATGGCATAGACGTGGTCCAGAGCCCCCCTCCCAGGGGTTGGACAAACAATGCTCCCCATTGGCCTCCCATCCACAGCCTTGCTCCCAAAGCAGCAAAGACAACTTTTCAGCTTCTGAATTGTGTAATTGTTGGGACTAACTGCTCCTGCCTGCTGGAGTCTGGCTGCCTGCACCTGGAGGAGCCCCACCAGCTCCTGGTCCAGAAGCCGTAGCAAGACCACTCCTAACAGAGGCTTCTCCTGAGGCTCTGCAGAGGAGTTCCTGATTACGAAACTGCAGAGCCAAGGAATCAATACCTAAAGCCCATGTCCCCTTGCACAAGGTAGTCTGTGCTCTGTGTCCTTCATGGCAGAGGGCCAATTCCCTAAGGGCAGGGCCCAGTTGAAGCAAAGCCCTGCTGCACAGACACCGCCCCTTTGAGGGCACAAGCACACGCCATTTACCAGCAGGCTGGCTTTGGCCACAGGCTCCTTGGGTGGAGCCAGTTGGTCAGGGTGCAAAACACCCAGGCTGAGGGCAGGGTGGGGCTGCAGTCATTGCCAGCTCTGGCATGCTTAGTCCCAGATGCACTGGGGATGGGGAGCAGTAAAAGTGACCAAAAGAGCTTGGCCAATCTGCAGGGCTAAACATTGGTGGGGAAGTAGAAGTTGTTCAGTGTCTGTTGTCTCATTCCCCTAGAGTTCTTAGGGAAAGGAGACAGCATATACTATAGATCATTGAAACTTCAGAGAATTTGTAACCCTCTGACTTACATTATAGGTGGAGCGTTCTGAGCCATCCTCTTTCCTTGTCTGCTTGGGTGTCCTGTCCTGTGAAAAGGTGTCACTCTAGGGGGTGGGAAAAGCACTGAGTTACCCCCCCATCAGTCTAACTAGAGAGAAGACTCAATGGAGTCTACACAGAAAGCTCAGTATGGGGAAAAGAGGCCAGCGAGGGCTTCCTGAGAGGAAAAGATGTGACCAGGGAGGTAGGAGCAACAGGAGCTGCCTGTGGATGTCTGGTCAGCCCAACTCGAGGAAAGTCATGGCAAAGGTTAGCAGGCAGAATGGAGGCAAGAGTCAACCTTGAGAATGCCAGGGAGGTTTGGGTCAGCTCTGCTCAGGACAGGCATGCCCTAGAGGCTGGGGTGAGGACAACGGAAGAGCTGGCACTAGCCGCATCCAAGAGCACAGCTCTGAGTCAGTGGGAGATGATTAGCCATTCTAAAGCTTCAGTCCAGGGTTCAAGTCTCATGCTACAGACTAACAGAGGTCAAACCTGTGTGCCCAGAGCCCCAGTGAACCTTCAGCTTGAGAGCCGCAGCTTTCTCTTTCATCTGAAAACAGACTTATTTCCAAAGGTTTCAAGATCTCAGGTGAATGATTCTTATTTTTAATCTCTCTCCCTGCACCCTCCACCACAGGAACTAGCTTTGTTCCTCTGATTCTCTTACTTCTACCCCAGTGTCAGGATTAAAGGCTTATGTCACCACATCCAGTTTTTTTAATTGAATTTTATTTTGTGCATGTTTACGTGAATGTATGACGTGTATGCAGGTACCTGTGGAGACTAGAAGACTATCATAGACCCTGGAGCTGGAGGTACAGATAGTTGTGAGCCACTCAATTCGAGTGCTGGGAACCAAACTCTTCAAGGGTAGAAAGGTGCTGAGCTATATCTTTAGTCCCGTGCCCAGTTTTTATGCTGTGTTGCAGAGCAATCCCAGGGCTTGTATATACTGCACAGGGACTCTACCAATAAAACTACATCCCCCTCTCAGCATCCCAGTGATAAAGGTTGAATCCAGGGCCTTCTGTATGCTAGGCAAGTGTTTTACCGCCTAGTTATTTCCCTTGGTGAGTGCTTTACAAACTGGGAACCCCCAGGAGAGATGTACAAGCTGGGTCATGAATGCAGTACCTGCTGCATTCTTCTTCAGGTCTGTGTCTCCCAGCCCCACTAGCAACAAGGCTGGGGAAGGCTCTGAGCTCATCCTGTCTTAAATCTCAGCCTTGGGATGGGCAGCAGCTACTTGTCTGGAGGATCCCCAGGCAAATGATTCCTGGTGGGGGGGGCGACAAAATCATTTCCCCAGGCAAATGATTCCTGGTGGGTAGGGGCCAAGCAAGATGGGAGAAGACGGGCGGTGTGGGACCAGTCTGATCCTCCACTCTAGTTTCTAATTCATAAAAAGGCAGACACCTCCTTTCCCTTTCATTCTTAAAACTCTTTTCCCCTAACATTCCCAGAAGCCTCCGCTCCCCAACCCTCGATCCATATTTGGACAGTAATTGGCCCCTGATGAGGACGAAGTGCCTGGCTGACTCAGAAAAGGAAACCAAGAGAGAAGGACTCAAGGCTTCACTTACCTAAGGTGCCTGGATAGCTCTTAAGTTTGTCAAAGTCCCTGCAGAATAGTAACAAATGGCATTTTAGCCAACTTTAGTGAGCACCTACTATACACAAATAACTGCCTCTGGAGGGGAAAGTTGAAGGTTCACAGACAATACACCATGGGGTGGGGGGAGGTGAGTAAGTTGTATACAAACTGTGAAGTGCTGGGATGTACAGAATGGAAAGGGGATAAAAGACAAATATATGCTAAGCACCTACTGTATGCCAGCCCCTGGGGTAGGCATTTGAAACATACTAAAACACTTAATCCTTATAAATTCAAACTAGCCCAGACCAACTTACTCACTGCTTTAATCTCACTCAGCCTCAGATTCTTCATTCATGGGGCTGGGTTCTGTGGAAAGTTATGAAATGTACTCGATCTGACTGCTGCTTGGGGACAAGGATTGGGACGAGGGTGTACACTGGAGCGTGGGCTGCAGCAAGGAACCCAGCAGAGGGATATATGTGACAAAGGAGAGGTACAAGGGTACCTCTGTCCACCGGAGAAACCTAAGCCCATTGCAGCTGGGGCTGGCGAAACATAGGCACTGGGAAAGGCCACAATACTCTGCTTTTTCCAGCTCCTGGTTGGGACTAGGCAGGCTTTTGCCTGGGATGGAGCCAGGAGGAGAATGCCCCAGCCTGAAGCTGTTAGGTAGGAGCTAAATCCAGGGCCAGATTTCCAGAAGGCAGTGGGGCGAGTGAAAACACCCAGATTCTTAGGTCAGGAGGCCTGGGCTCCTGGCAGGAAAGGCCAGGCACCTGCCTTTGACCCTGAACTCTGAGCTGGGCTCCTCCTATACAGAATGAAGGAAGGGTGCTTAACCCCCCCCCCGCCTTGAGGGTTGTTTTGAAGCATATGTTATCACAGGACTGAGCTAACCGTGTAAGGTCGAGATCCCTAGTCTCTACAGGCAGAGAAAGTACAGTCTGTGGAAAGAGGAGACCAAACTCAGGGTCCTGTCTAGCGGTCCGCTCCAGTGGAGTCCTCAGAGTCCTGTGACCGTGGGGGCAGCTAAACCCTCACCATCCCCTCAAGGGCAGAAGAGGACTTGCAGCTCACATTTCCTTTCCCATTCTTAAGCGATCCTGCCCACAGTGTTCTGGGGGTCTAAAGTCTCAGACACTTTGTCCCAAATCCTTAAAACAGTCTGCCTTCGCGGTAAAAGTTCTTCAACCCTGACCGGGAGCAGGAGCCCAGAACGGCCCCTTTAAGAAGGTTGGGGGTGGGAGCAGACACAGGGAACCCCCGCCCGAAATGCAAGCGCGGGTCGGCGCCTGCCCCGCCCCCGGAGTTAAGTACCGGACAGCCCTTGCGTCCTAGCCCGCGCGAGGAGCCCTGCTCCCTCGACTTATGACTGGAGACTCGCTGCTGTCCAGACTCGGCACGCTCTGTTCCCTAGCCTTTCAAGTCCAGACACCCAGACCGCCGCGATGCTTCTGGGCCTGCGACACCCGCTGTCAGCTCCAGCCCTGACCCTGGCTCTTACCTTGGCCCTGTTGGTTAGATCTGCGTCTCCTGGTGAGTGAGGGGCTGACACCCTGACCCAGCCTAGGGATCTATGTGGAGGCTACACTCACATGCCAGAATCAAGAGTCCCAGGGCCCGTACTTCTTCCCCAAGCTGAGGGTCTGGGAGGAAAGCTTTGATCTCTGTTTATCGGGACTCCGGCTATCCCAGGTTGTCTGACTTTCTTGACCCTGGAAAAGGGCCCCTGGAGTCAGATTGCCAAGGGCGTGGCTCTGCCCACCCAGATTGTCCGGGTCACTCAGGCCACCTCAGTGCTATCCAATCTCTTTGCCAGACAGGTTTGGGTGACCGTAGCGGTACTTAAAGAGCACCCAGTGGCAGTCATAAGTGGGCATCCTGAACACAGATACCCTGGGCCAGAAATGGGGAGTGTTATGCGGTGGGAAGTGAAGAGGAGGCTTAATGCCCCACCCTGTGTGTACCCAGCACACCTCTGCCATGGCCTCCTCTCAGTGCCTGGCGTCTGGAGCCTTTCACAGTTCTGCACCCCTCCTTTCATGCCAGGGCTGGCTGGCTTCTGCTCTACCTACACCCACCCTTATGTCTCCCCCCNCTGCTTTCCTCACTGAAAGGACCTGGTTGGTGACAGACAGAACCACCCCCTCTTCAGGTCCCAGAGTCAAGGCTTCTACCCCTCAGATATCTCAGCCCTGGGGCACCCCGTGCCACACCCCCTCTCCCTGGCTGTGGTGCCTGACCAGCAGACTGAATGGAAGTGTACCTTCTGAGAGGTGCTAGTGCACACCGCCTCTGTCACAGAGCCAGGAACCCTAGCATTACAGCATTCTTCCTTTGCTGGAGACGAGGGCTGAGATGCCGTAAGATCTGCAGCCTCAGGGCCCATCAGTCACTACTACCCATGTATGAATCAGGCCTTCAGCCTACATCCTTCAGGAGCATTTCCAAGAGCAACTAAGAGCAGAGAAGGAACTTGAGTCTCCCTTCCAGGGACCCAGGCCACACCCTTCTCATCCAATGGGGGAAACTAGCTCTAAAGAAGGGGATCGATCACAAGGCACCCAGAAGGGAAATGAGTCAGGGAGAGACCCCCCTGTACTAATGTGACTCATAGGTAGATACAGGCTCACCCTTTCTGCTTCACAGAGTTCGCTTTCTAAAATTCCACAACCCTGGTGGTGAACGGAGCTGAGAGACGTGAAAAGGGAACACCTGAGGTAGCTGGGGGTTCGGCTCATCCAGCCCCCAATTTCCAGCCAAGAGGTTGTTCCCAGCAGCCCTTACCTACATGGGCTTCAACTGAGAACAATTCTCAGATACCATCTTAGCACTGACAATGTGAGACACAGCACTAGGGCTGCGCAGAGATGGGCAAGCTGAACCAGGGTGTGGCATTGCGTGCCTGCAATGCCAGCATTAGGGAGGCTGAAGTTAAAGGATTGCACTGTGGGTTCAAGGCCAGCCTGGGCTTCAGAATGAGTTGCAGATCAGTTTCAGCTAGAGTGAGACCCTGCCTCAAAGACAAACAAAAAATAAAAAAGTGCAGGAGAAGGAAGAAGAGAGGTGAAAGAGAAGGGGGGGAAGATGAAGGGGCAAAATGGAGATAATTGTGTTCATTCAGGAGATAGAAAAATGAAGTAAAATTCAAAGACCAGTTTCTAATTGTGTAGAGAAAGATCCACATGCAAGGTGTGGAAGAAATCAGACGCAAGATGGGTGGGCCAGCTGTCCTTGAGTCGAGCCCTGGAGAGTGGGAAGGGAGTCTGCGCTCCTGTCTGTGATCCTCAGCCTGGACAGGGGCGGGAGGTGGGTGTAACAGGGTGTTGAAATAGAAAGACCAGCCTGACTGGAAGGCATATTTTGAGCACAGGACAGGAAGAGCCATTGGTCTGGGACACAGAAACCTTAAATGACAAAATGAAGCCCACAGCCTAGGCACTGTTGGTAAGGAGAAGAGGGTGCAGGTATGGATTGGGGAGCAGCCAGGTGCCTATACCTAACAATAGACCCATCCTGGATTCAGCAAGGATCTGAGCAGGCGGGAGGGATGAATTAGCTGATATTCTCCCCTATGCCAGACAGAGCTTCTGCATAGCACACCCAACTCTGTTACCGCAACACTGTCAAGGAGGTTTATATGTGGGGGCTGACTCATAGGAGTCCGGGGGAGGCGGTGGCTGTGCTTCTTCCCCAGGCTAATTTCTGTTTGTAGGGCCTCCAACTACCCATGCTGTCTGGCTTTCATGACCCATGGAGTCAAATTGACCAGACCCATCCTGGGCTCTCCCTGAGGAAAGTGTCACAGTGACTCCACCTCTCTTGGAGGTACTTGAGTTCTCCTGTCCCAGCTGAGGCACACTTGGGTGGCTCCCCTGCACCTATCAGCATTCCAGAGTATCCAGGTCTTGGGATCTAGGAGACAAGTTTTCTTGGCAACCATCTGGGACAACGTCTCAACTGTACAGACAGGAGAAATGAGCCCCCAGAGAGGAAGCCAAAGTCTAAGGCCTTTGCAGAACCCCAGATGCCCAAGAGAAGCCCAGGGGAAGAAATGTAGTCCACTCTTCTGAGCTCTGTGGGAGGCCCTCGGCAAAGGACCAGAGGCTAGGTGAAAGTGATGTCCAAAAGACAGGCTGAGGAGACAGAAGATGGCTTTCCAGTGCAAGAAGGCTTGACTCTTACTCAGCACCTGGGGTGTGTCAGAGTACAGCTCTGGGGACACTGACTCCCATACCTCTTCTCTGGCCTGGCCTCACCTGGGATCTAAGGGACTGAGGTGGGACCTACATAGCGAAAGAAGTCGGGATTATCTGGACGGGGATCTGAAGAGATGGGGCATTTAAGACAGTGGTGCTCCAGGACCCAGATACTAGAAAGAGAGTCAGAGTGGATTCTGTTGACTCTGAGAGTGATTTACAGGGCATCAGTGGCGTGGAGACAGATGAACCTTGTGTCTGCACTGTGCGCGCTGCCCCAGATATCTGAGGCAGGGCAGAGGCCAGGGCCTTAATCCAGCCCACCCAGACTCTAGAAAAGCTGCCCCAGAACCAAACATAACTGAGCTCCCGCTCCCAGTGTCCACATGCCCAGGCAGGACAAGAAGAGCCTTTTAGCAGTGCCTGACTGGGGGGGGCTATGGGGGAGGGTGAGCCATGCCAGGTGGGCCAGGCTGCTTGTTGCTTGGACCAGAAGGGGAGCGGGCCACAGGGAAAGGAACAGGCATGTGTGGAGCTCATACAGGAAGTGCATAGGCTCTCTGGGAACTGGGCGTGCTGCCCAGGATGGGGTAGGGGAGGGGGACTTGGATATCCCTGACGTCCATGCTTGCTTGTTCACTGGTGCACACAGATGGGGCACACACATGAGGACCCACAAGCACAGGCCATGGTGGTATCCGACTGCTCTCACAGAGCCTGACAGAAGAAGTAAGGGCAGGAGTAGCTGCTGCCTCCTCTCCAACCCTCTACCAGACAGACCTGGGCTTGGGTGGTGCCTTGGGGGATGTGAGGAGCGGGCAGGGCAGAGGTGCACCTCCTGGTCAAGACCAGGAGCAGATAAATTAGGGGCCTATATGCTAGGATTTAGGTCTGCTTCCTCTTTGGTTCTCTGTTTCACCTGACTCCCTGACAAGTGCTGGCCATGTCCAGAGCCCCTCCGGCATGCCCTCTGCCCCAGCCTATGTCAATTCTGCAAAGCCTTCTGGAGATAAAACTCTTGCTCTAAGTGCAGACAAGGTGGGTCTGGATGCACCATATTACCTTCATTGCTGAATCTGCAAGGAATCTCAGCATTAACTGGATCAGCACCAATAGTTAAGTGTTTAGATCCTTTGTAGGGCAGGGTTCTTTAGCCCTCTGGCCACAAGGAGAACCCAAATCTTCTAACAGGGAGAGGGTAAAGCCAGTTCATCACGCAGCCTGATCATTTTCTTCCAGAGCCAGGGTGCTGGAGGGAAATCGTCCCATTTTATAGAGGAGGAAACTGACTTCAGAGAGAAGTAAGGACTCCCCCAATCACTCAAGGCATTCTCATTCATCCCAAAAGAGTGGGCTGTCCCAGGTCAGGCCAGCAGGGTAGAGGTATCCACTAGTGACCTCAGCTCTCCCTCACCCCACAAGAAGAGAGATATCTATATCTCCTAGAGAAGTGCAGGTCCCTCCAGCAATTGTTCCCACCTTTCTAAGCCCTCCTACCTCATGGCAAATCCTCCATTAAAAGCCTCCACCTACTCCCAGCTAGGGCAGCAAAGGAAGCCACACATTTGTCTCTGATATAGGTTGTAGCCTGGAGCTGCTGTCAAGGTGGCTTAGTGGTGTGGATCGCCCATGTTCTGGAGGTAGCGTGGGTGGTCCTGGCCAAGAGCAGTGCCTGTCTTATTGACCAGTCCCTCTCGCTCAGTGCCTACCCACGCCTGCCGGCTCAAAGCCTGTGGAGGAGCCCGCTCTGCCAACTCTGGTGTGCATTAGCCAGGCTGCCAGCCATGGCTCATGCTTACTTAAATGTTTCAGTATGTCCCCCACCCCCTCTGCCTCCACAGACCTAACAGCAGAAACTGACTCTAGACCAGCCCCAAGTGGGTCACAGCAGGGCTCAAGAGGGTGCTTGCTCTGGAGTCACACAGTGTTTCCTTAGTAGATTGGGAGCCAGGCCTCCCTGCCCTTTGTCCTTATTCCCTGGCATGGGCGGTGGCCTCACCCACAGGAGTAACAGCCTCGTGGGAGCAGATGTCTCATCTCCTTCTTCCTGGCTCTCGAACACATAACTGAGGTGCAGGGGTATTCCACTGGGGGCTGTGGAGGTCACTATGCTGACCAGGGATTTCAGAATGTGCCTCAAAGTGCCCCCAGGGGTCACACTCCAGCCCACCTGGAGGCATATTATTCTGCTCCCAGTGCACATGGAGCAGCTTCCTGAACAAATGTTTATAGATTGAGTTTTATGTCCTTTTGCCAGGAGTGATGGCACATTACTGTAATCCCTGTACTCAAGAGGAAGAAGCGAGATTGAAAGTTCATGGCCAGCCTAGGCTACATAGCAAGACCCTGTCTCAAAATTGATGATGATGATGGTGGTGATGATGATGATGATTTTGATGATGATGATGGTGGTGGTGGTATAATGTTAGGCTAGCGATGCAGCTTATTTGGTAGGTTATCTAGCATGTGTGAAGCCCTGGGTTCAGTCCCCAGCAGAACCACATACTCTGAGTGTGATGGCATGCACCTGTTATCCCAAGACTTAAAGAAAGAAGCAGAGGATCTGGAGTTCAAGGTCATTCTTGGCTAAATAGTGAATCTAAGACCCTTAAACATTCTAGACTGAATAGTGAGTCTACATGAGACCCTGTGTCAAAAACAAAACAAAAATATATTATTTTAATAGAGGATTCTATGGCAGAGAGAAAAGAGGGAGGAGAGGGTGAGAGAAAGAGAAAGAAAGAGAGACAGATTGAAGCTACTTCAAAGAATCCCACTCAAGACTGATTGTGGGGTTTCCCATAGAGTCCTTCTCCAGGCAATTCAGCGGGAAGCCTGAAGGCAGGGAGGAGCCCCTGAACACAGCCTCCTCACACCCAGACTCTGAGGTTTCTCCTGTCATAACTCCCACTCTGCCACTCCTACAACCAAATAGGATTCCTGAACATTCAAGTGGGCAAAAGCCTCATTGTCTCACTGCCAGCAGACCCCACCACACCATCGCTACCCCTGTGCCCTTCTCTCCCTACAGCGCAGCAGTCTCCAAGGTCAAGGTGAATCATGTCCTAGTATCTGACTGAGCCAGCCAGTTAGCATCTGCTGTTCCCAGCACCCTTCCACATCTGCCCCAGCTGGACTTCCCTTCCCCAATCCTTCGAGCTTCATCACCAAGGCCCCTTTTTACCACTTATGGTAAAAAGTCTTTTTACCACTAATGGCTCTGAGACCTATAGCCTAGTAAGCTTTTCTCTTGGAGCCCTGTATAAAGCAACCTACTTTCACTGTCCCTCTGTCTCCTGACTCATGGCTAGACACTCAGCAGGTGTGCGTGCGTGAATATGTGTGTGCCCACATGTACACATACACACACACAGTGCATTGTTCCGTGGGCTCTGACAAGAACAAGGTCCAGGCTCCAAGCCAGCAGCCCTAGGGGAAGCCCCCCAATTCAGGACACACACCCTGGCCCAGGAAGGACCTCTGGCTAAGTCTAGGCCAATCTGCTCTCTGGGGAGCAGAGGAGACTAGGGAGAGGAGACCAACTTCCGTTCCCACCTAAGAGCAAACCCTTTCCCGCCCACATTTCAGGAGGGGGCAGCTATAAATATCAATGGGCCCAGGATGCTGATTCCCACGACTGAGAGCTCCTCCTTGCTGCAGCTGGGGCAAGGCAGCCTTGCCTCCCCACCCCCTCCTGGCAGAGGGAGAACAAATCACCATTTTGGGGAGTCTCTGGGCTATGGATGAGTTCCTTTCCTATTCTCATTTTGACTCAACCCCCACCTTTCCTGCTCTCAGCCCTGGGCTGGACCTTCTGTGGGGAGGCAAGAGGCACAGTGGTTACAAACATGGTGTTAGAGTGCTCCTGGGATTAGATTCCAGCTCTAACACTCTCCTGTGACCTTGGCTTGGTCCCCTCTGAGCCTCCAGTTAGACCTTTATAAAACAGGAAAGAATAATTCCTGCTTCTCACATGTATTAAAGACAACGAAGCCAGACCGAGGCCTGGAATATACGATCTGTGAGCACTTGTGCCTGAGGTTGCTGTTATCTGGTTCCTCCTGTCTTTCTGGGGTGGGTGGCTCAGCAGTGGGGTGCTCCTGCTCAGGAAAGGTTCCAAGGCAAGGACTCTGCGAAGGCTGCCAACCTACTGCTGCCTACTCACCGCACCTCCAGGCCAGGACCCTTCACAAAGTGGAGACAGGGCTCCATGTCTGTCCTGCTTGAGGGCTCAGGTCCTGCCCTGCTCACCTACAGGAGCAGAAGGCCCCTCCTGGGTACCCAGAGCCCGCTTCCCACTAGCTGAGAGCCCTGAATAAGGCACCCTAAGCTGGCATGCAGCTGAAGCTCAGTCAGAGGATGCCAAGTGAGTGTCCAAAGGTACTCAAACCCCGGGCCCAGAGAAAGTTAAGTGGACAGGAAAAAAAATGGCCCCAGTACTGTTTATGGGCATGGGAACCCAGAAGCCTGTCTTTTTCTTGTCCTCTGCCAACCCCACAGGGCTTTTCTTGATACAGTATCCAATTCTGACAAGAGCCGAGCCCAGTGATTTTGACATAAAGTGGCTTGATGTCAGAGTATTATAAGGCCACTAACACCACTTGTAATCAGCAGTGGTAGCTACATAGCAATGGGCAGAAATGCAGGCTGAGAGAAGTTGAAAAGAAATCTCTGGGATGTTGGTGATGTCCATGTGTGAGCCCCATGAAGACATGTGAGAAGTTAATTTCCAGAGAGGTCTACAGGGTGAGAAGTCCAACACTGTGACTCCAGAAGAACCCTTGGGACGAAGGACTACCCAATCCTAAGCCTCAGGTTGAGATCCTACTGTGTGGATACCTCTGGTTCATTTCATAGCGTATTGGAAAGGACAGGCTAGCTCCCCGGATGTGCTAAGAGAATCCAGGCGCCTACCCCTGGCTGTTTCTGTCTCCAGGCATCTGGGGCCCATGTGCTTCTGGTCACCCATCTGCAGCCCAGCTGAGCCCTTCTAGAAATAGGGAGTGAGATGGAGGTTTCTTCCTCCAATTAGTGACAACTGAGAGAGAGGTAGCGGACTTGAGCCTATGTTTACTATGTGACAGGTTGAGATATCTGACCCTGCTGTGTGGCCTTCAACAGACTCCTGTCCCTCTCTGTGCCTCTGCATGGGAACTTTAATCTCCCAAGTCAGCTCTAAAATTCTGAATCCAAGCTCTTAAGAACAAGACGGGGGCTCAGCTTCTAGCTAGCTGCTTGTCCTGGGCCACACAGTAAGATGGGCTTCAGGGCACTGATGAGCCAGTGTTCTCTGGCATTGGGAATCACTTCCCAAAGTTAGCCCGCCAGACCCTGGGGCTCTCCCAGGATGAGAGCTTCCCTCCACCCCCAGGTTCCCATCTTCCACCCCCTAGCTTGGCCCCACCCTGCCAAAAATAAACTCCGACCACCCCATTTTGTCCCAGCCAGACCCACCCAGCCCCTCCAGAGCCAGTTGAGTCACTGCTCGGGACTGCTCCTTTTTTTAACCATCTGAGTCACCGGTTGTGGCATGGCTGCATGACACATGCCCAAGCTGCAGCCAGCCCATAGCCCCTAATAAGCACAACGGTGACAGCAGTGATAGTATCTGCATAGTGACTGGCAGCAGGTGGCTGTCCCTGCTGCTTTGACTTGGAACCTCTCAGGACTGGGAAGCTCACTCCCTAGTAAGCCTAAGGTGCAGCTGACCCCACAGGCCCTGCCTTACCCATAGCATTTCATTGCTTCTCCACCAGACCTAGTCTTGTACACAGAGAGAACCAAAGAGGTCCCCAAGCCCAGGATCTAGGGAATGAATGAAAAGGACTGGCTTCTAGAGTGAAGGTCACGAAGATGCCCACTATTGCCCTGGCCTATTTGGTTCCAGCTCAGGTCCCACACTGTGCTTGAAGACTCCCTGTAGGCAGAAATACCCGCTTCTGGCTTCCCCTGTTGCTCCTGCCTACCACTGGGCTGCTGCTGTCTCTCCCAGACTCTTTCCACCCCATCTCTGCTTCTCCATCTTGACCATCCCTCCCTGACTGGCTCTCTCAATTTCTCCCATATCTGTGATTCCTCTCTCTCCATCTCTTCCTTCCCCATCGCTAGCTCTGCATCTTTGCCTCTCCCCTCTCTGGTCCTGCTTTTTCTTTCTGTCATCCTTTACCCAGTTTGGATGACAGTTCTAAGTGCTCTCTCTGAAGATGGCACCCCTAGACCCTCCTCTGTCTTCTCAGTAGACAAAATAGACCCACATCCACCCGTTCCCAAATAGGAGTCTGGGCCCTGGAGACCAATAATCCCGAGAGAAATTTTCCATCCCCCTTACCCAGGCCCTGTCCCCTAGCCCAAAGAATAGACTACATCCTGTCCCAGGGAATGTCAGGATCCCACAGACACTTCCTTAGAGCCTGGGGGATGGGGATGGGGCCTGAGAATGGCCCCTCCTTGAGCTCTGCTGGAGCAAGGGCCTGCACAACTTCAAATCCTATCCTCTGTCTGTGGCTATGCCTCCAGCTATAAATAGGGGCTCACAGTCTATTTTCTTTAAAAACAAGCGTCAGACTGGGTCACCATGGCCAGAAAAGCACTCCCTGGCTGGAACACTCTCCCACCCTTCCTCAGTCACTGTGTCTAGGTCCCTTAGGTGATTAGCAGGGCTGGAAAGGGGGTTGGAGGTGAGACACAGTGGAGAATATCCAAGGCAGTCGCCAAGGTGCTACCTGGGCCACCTGAGGGCATGTGGCCACCCTTTATACACCCTCCCCGCCATCTCCCTCTATCACACAAGTGACCTTGTGCCTGAGGCTCACAGTGTCAACAAAGAGAAGTGACAGCAGCACAACTCTCCCCAGTTGAGTGGCTTTGAGCCCCAAATGAAAGGAGGGTGCCTTGGCTGTAAGACAAGGGGAGGGAGGCATGAGGTCTGTTTTCAGGGAGAAAGAAAAAAGAGCTGGATCCAAGACAGGGCATGGGTATCTTCTAGATTTGGACAGAAAAGTCTGAGGTTCAGCATGGCTGGTGCGTGGTTAACTTCAAGGGAGAAGAGGATGAAGGCTGTGGACAGGTACAAGGTCACTTGTGGACGGGTACAAGGTCACTCGTGGACGGGTACAAGGTCACTCGTGGACGGGTACAAGGTCACTCGTGGATGCGTACAAGGTCACTCAGGGTCTTCCACATCATTCTTGGGGCTTGGAGTCTGATTGCGGGAGGGAGAGCCACCCCAAGCTTCCAGGCAAGGGAGCATGTTGGGCAAATGTGGCTACTACTTGCAGTGGAAGGCAGGAAGCTAACTTAGGCGGGCATGGGATGGTGGTCATCTGCCTTGTAGAATGGCACAATGGGAAGGGAGATTAATTTGAGGGAGAATTTAGAAGCAGGATAGATGGAAAATGGGTATCCCTTGGCTGTGAGGAGGGAGGAATGTGTGGATACCGGAGAACTCAGACTTCTGTCTATAGTGGCTGGAAGTGGAAACTTTACTGGGCCAGGTTGGGGCAACATGACCTTGTTTGCTATGAGTGGGGTTGGACATGGGGGTTCCTGGCCCAGATGTCCAGAGTCACTGGTAGTGGGGCTCAGTAAAAGAGGCCATACCTGAGACTGAAAGAAAAAAAGATGGGTAAATTGTAACAAGAGCAGGATTTAGCTCCTGGGAGCCATAGGTGGCAGGAAATGCAGTGGGACCCACCTCCAACAGGAGGCATACGCACAGGAGATGTGAGACCTCCATCAGGGCTCTGTGCATGGCCTGATTAGCCCTTGACTCTGTGGTTTCTGGGCCCGACCTTCTAGCCATAGACTGTGGGCACTGGCCAATGTGATGTTTTGTTGCTTGGCCTGTCTGAGACAGATCTCCTCGATAGAAATTCCCAAGACAGGCTGGGCCGTGGTGACGCACGCCTTTAATCCCAGCACTCAGGAGGCAGAGGCAGGTGGGTCTCTGTGAG
>LOJH01026258.1:7077-20009 GCA_001685095.1 Ellobius talpinus
TCTCTCTCTCTCTCTCTCTCTCTCTCTCTCTCTCTCTCTCTCTCTTTAATAATGAAGCTACATTAGTGAATGACATTAGAAATCCTGTTTTGTGCTCTTGAAGATGTACTTTGAAAGCAACTTTGTGCTCCTAAATACTTGTGATTTTGTTTACAGTTCAACCATCCCTCCAATGGCAGTGCCAATCATTTCTTTCCTGTCTTATATGTGGACCTGAAGCTTGACTTTAAGGAGAGTTTAAAATTAAAGTCTTTTTTAGCAAGAAAGAAACCCCAGATTCATCAATAAATCCTTACATGTTATGTGATGAAAGACAACAGAGGAAGAATATCTCCTTTTCTTTCCAATACACACACAAGCACACGCACACAGAAGTCTAGACTAAGGCAGAGAGAGTGGTAACCTCTTCTATGAACTCCTCTGTGTGAGATAGTCAAATGCATGCATATCGGTGGGTAGAACACCAAAGCTTTGGTGGATTCAGGATCAGTACACCAGAGAGGTACAGAGACTCTCAGCTGCTACTACTTACCTTACCATTTTGTTGACATTGTTGGTGTGAAGAATTACACTGGTGACTTCCGTTGATCGGTGTATTGTTTTCTTTGGAAACATTTGTTCTCAGTTTTCTTTCTCCCATTTGTAGCTCATAGAGGTCACATACAAGATTATAGCCTTTGAGCCGACTTTGAACTTTTGTCAAGGTCTGACCCCTCCGTAGTAACCCAATATCTTTCTTGGTTTCTTGGTTTTTGATTTGTCTCCGCTTTTCAAATGTATTTTATTTACTGAATAATGAAAATGAAAGTTGAAAGCTTTTATTGGTTTTTATTGGCTACAAAGGTCCCATGACAGAATGACTTCTTTACCCACTGCCCACAAAAGCACAGGGAGAAGAAAAGAGACTCGGCTTCAAACAAACAATCCGAATCCATTAGAGTCCCCCTTCTCTTTCCAAAGCTCTGACTTCTACAAGAGAAGCAAGTATATCCATCCTCTCATGGTTTGTTCTGCAAACCTGGGGATCATGGTCCTTGCCCTCGGAGCGAAAGCCTCAGACTCAAAGAGTCACTTGCAAATGGACTTTAATGGCAGGGCACACAAGGCCAGATCACTGTTCTTCATTCTATACCCACACTTAGGAAAGCATTTTCAAGATGAGGAAATTGTGTTCTTCGTCTTTCATCTGGCTCAATGATCCTCAATTCAGAATACTGTAGAAAAAATTGCAAGACTTGAAATGCTTTCTTCCCTCCCATAACAGGCAGTGTGTTTGTAGCTGGAACTTTCTTCACTCATGAAGAAGAAAACCAAAGCTATTAGTGAAATTGCTTCTACCTTTTCTTACAGGGAGAAGGCAACATTTTAAACAACTTATTTTGTCCTTTCTACTCTGGCAACAAAAGTTTTAATGAGTCTCTGATATTAATTTTTTTAGTTCAAACTTCCCTAGAGAGTTTGTATTATATGTGTGTATAAAATATTTTAAAATATAAATTTTTAAGCAAAAAAAAGAAGAGAGCTTGGGATATAACTCAATAGTGGAATGCTTACTTAGCATGTGGAATGAAATATATAAAATAATTAAAAATAATTGAAATAAGTTTTCCCTTGAAGCTACATATGAATCAATAAGTAAACACTGACATTTGAAGAATTGTTAAGCCTTTGTTTAAAGTATAATTAAAATGCATCTACTTTTATTTAAATTTCTTCTAAAAGCTTAAAAACAAGGTATTGAACACCTAATGATATTTTCTTTCTGTTCCAAATCCATTCTTCTTTACTCAACTTCCAGAAGCTGGAAGTCTGAAAATGCATTTCTGCTTTGCAAGCTGAATTCTGTTTGGTTTTGCCAATATNNGGGAAGACTAGAGAAGCCTAGGCCATTTCTTTGTCATGCTGGGCCTCCCCACTGACTTCATTGGGCATTCTTAAAGGTAGGTGAGCCTTTGTCCCTGGAGTTCAGATCACAGTCAAAGAACTCCAGAATCAAGTGCTAAACCCCAGCTTAGGATCCAGGGAGGATGCTTGCCTCCCAGTTATCTGGATTTCAGCATCACAGGGCTCTTTTCTGAGTGACTACCATGAAACAAACCAACACTCCTCAGAAATCTGCACAAGTTCTGTCCTGCAAACCTTGCATCTCCAGTCCTGCAGGGCTGAGGACCCCTGCAGTCATTTGCTCTATGTTACCTCAGGACTTGTTGTTTTATTTTAAGTCCTCCAGTTTCCGCACAATCAGCTTCCTCCATTCAGTAATTTTGTGAAAGACTTACAGTGTCAGTGTTTTCTGATTATAGCTTGATAACAGAATTAAAAATGAGAGCATGCATGGAGAAATAGGTGGGATTGCTGGCCCAAAAGGATGAAGTCTGAATGAGGAATAATAAAGCAGAAAGCTCATTATTATTATCTCAAGTCAGGTAAGAAAATGAGAGAATGTTGGATAAACACAATTGCTTTCAGTGTGGAAGGACTGCCATGTGCAGCTAACTTTTAGTTAGACAAAGAACTCATAACCAAGCCCAGAGTGGGACAACATGATAGAGTAGAACATCCTTTCCACAGGAAATGTCTCACAGCCAAATGTTTGATGAAACCTTATAGAGAAAAGTCACTTTAATATTCTCAAAACCCTACTATTCAATGCTTCTACCCACAGTTGGAAATAAATTAAAAGGTAAAGCAAGGATGTGTGCTGGGGCATAGTAGATAGTAGGTTTAGTCTGTTAGGCCAAAAGCAACTGGAGACCAATTAGATTGCTTGCAGGATCAAATTGATTACCCAAGTATTGATCTGTAAGATGTCTGGAAAATGACGCAAGTGATCATTGACTAACTAGCAGCTTCCTGTCAGACACACCAAAGGCATTGTGGAAGGCAAGACACTGTTTTTAAGAATTTAGTAATACAAGGCTGACACACCAATTATTTTGTCTGTTGTGACTGCATTGTTGCTGAGATGAACTGGCTGATGTAAAAGACTGGAATGAAGCATGGTTCTTCAAAACCCAATGCTTTCAATATTCTAATCTAAAACCTCTCTGGGTGATGCTCAGTATTAGGGTATGTGAACTTGGGAATGTCTGAGGGTAGTTCAGCCTCTTGACAAGCTGATAATGCAGCAGAAAGGTAAGGATGGGATCCCAGCATCTCTGAGCCGGAACCTTTACAAGTTCCGTAGCACAACCTGGGTTGACCTTTCCTTCTAAGAAAAGCAGATTACAATTTTAAAAATTTGGGACCAGGTTGCCGAGTGGTTAAGGCGATAGATTGCTACAATTTTAAAAATTCAAAAAAAAAACCAATAAAGTCCTACACCAGAAGTATGTCAGCTCAAAAGAAAGAGAATGGGACATTCTCCTCCATCTCCTCCATTCGCAGTTCCTTTCCTCCTTCCCCAAGATGTCCTCTAGGGAGGCACTCCCTGCAAACAGCCCCTGTGCCTCTGGGAGCGTTTGCACCCCATCACTGTAAGCAACATTTCTGCTCCCTCTAAATCTCTTGGGAAGTTTTCGTTTCCATATTCCACCAGAAAAGCAGCAGAGAAAAGAAAGACAACCAAACAGTTCAAAAGCACTAAAGTTTAGCTCAGACCCAGGGCCCTAAGGAAATATTTCTATGGTATTTTTATCCAGCTTTTCTGCCAGAGCAAAATTTACAAGCACAGACAGAACAAGGCTCCTCTCAAGAATCCATATTTGAATCTGTAACTGAACAGCTGCTTGCTAATGCCCTCCGTGATGAAGAGGCCTCCTAGCTCGTTTGTGCCCTTTCAGAGAGCAGATTCTGCTGCACCCCTACAGTTGCCAGGGCATATGAGGGCTCTTTGCATTTAAAATAAAAATATCCGGGGAGGGAAGCTGGAGCGTGCAGGAGTGCCAGACAGGCTGTGGAAATCAGAGGACAACTTTCCGGGACTGTTTTCTCCTTCTACCATGGCTCCAAAGTTACAGGCTCACAATGCAAGCGGGAAAACACTTTCCCCCAGTGAGTCTTCTCAACAGCTTGGGGTTTGTCCCTGACCCTGGTTTCTTTCTAAACAGTTGCTATCGCATGGGTTTGCAACTTGATTCCCGTAAGATTGCTCATATAACATCTGTAGAGACCTGGAGTCAAGAAAGCCTGTTGTCTGTTTAAGCACCAGTAACAGCAAAGGAAGGGAGCTCCCTCCTCCACAGACTTGTTGAGAACTTGGATGGCAAGTTGCACTTCTTCATTTCAGCAAAAACAGAATCTTGTGTGATTATCCAGTGACTTCAAAGAAATTACTGTTTTCCTAAAATGTTCTGATCAAAAGGGCTACTCAGTGTTCTCCGGACGCTCACATGTCCATAAACTCAGAGCTGATGTCCTACCGAGATGCCATCCAGAACTGATCACTTAATTTAGCAGATATGTAGTAAAGATGATTATTACTTATTACTAATAGAATTAGTATGGACCATAGTATTTGATTTTCACAGGAGTGCTGAGCTTAGATTCAGAAGGATTAAGTGACGTTCCAAACTTTCCATCGTTGGTAGGTGGCGGCTGAGGGTAGACTGAAATACAACAGTGGTTCCTTCTGTGGTGCTGTCTGTACAGACTGCTCACAGCATCAGCACCTTTGACCCTGCAGGCAAACTCTTATGGGTCTTTCCCGTTCTTTAGATGTAGTCAGATTCTACTGCCACCAATGATTCTTCTTAATTATATACCAGCTGTGCTTTCTCTGCCCTCTGAAATCATTGGCGTGTATTTCTTGTTTGAGTCGGCAGTTTCCCTGCACAGGCAAAGCGTCACTTCACCAAGTATTGAGTTTCTTTGTAGCTGTTCAGGTGCTGAGCTCACTGAGACATAGGAAAACTCAACTGCCTATCGGCCGGGTGATTAGTTGAAAGCATTATTGAAAGTTGTTTTGAATGCCTCCACAAGCCCTTATAGTAAGAGGAGGCTCGGTTTGTGTTTTGTCGTTTGGGCATTCCAATTTAGCAGTCAGTTTTGCAGGACTATTTCCTTGAGTTGCGTGTGCAGGCCAACACGAGGATGATATTCAAAACAGTTAAAATTATTACGTGGGAATCCCAACCAATCAGAATGAGGCAGGGCATAAGAAGGTCAAGCATTGGTCTTCTGTTTCTCATTTGCACCAAGATGGGCCCTAATCTTCAAACACAGTGATTGCCAACAAGAAAAACTCATCAGGTACTAGGCATGATCTAAAGGGGCTGCTTCTTCTCCCAACCTTGTGTAACCAGGATTCACCTATATTTTCAAAACAATGGAGCAAAAGCTAAAAGGACTTTGTTTCTGAAATGAAGCTTAAAGTAACTTATTTTAGGATTACTTCACAACATGAGTTTCGATAGTGATATTTGTCATTTCTTATGCTTTCTTTAATGATACTAACATTATTAGGAATACTTATTATTGATTTATATTTCACTTAGTCACAAGAAAATTACTTTAAAAAACTGGAAAAAGATACAGTGAAAGAAGATAAAATACGTTTGCTGTAAGTGATATGAATTTGATAAAGTGAAAGAAATGACTGTAGAGTCAGGAGTGATGTTTGTTAGTGTACAGAAAGTCCTTTCTGGGAAGCCTGATAAATTTGAAATAAATGAACTATGGATTTAGGTTCTAATCTTTCTAGCAGATAAAATTCAGAGGGAAACAAACATCTGCTATAAAATATTCAGAAACCAGAGATATAAACAAGCCAAAGACTCACAGAAACTGACTCATTCTCCTGAGACTATCAATAGCAAGAGAATCTTCTCAAAGCAAAATTCTTCTACATGCTGTATTTTTCAATCATAAACTTGATGTAAAAAGCTAGTACACAAACAAAAATTTTATCAGAGTTTTTCTTGTGTTGAAATTTATTTACCCAAGCCTCTCTTCTAGAAAGTTCCTAGAAATGGAAAGTCCTCTTGAGATGTGAGGTTAATCTTGCTGAGACATTATACCCCATTGATCACAAGGTTGATTGGGATGATTTGGGGGACTGAGTAGTGTCTGTGTCTTCCATTACCACTCCACATGCATCCTTCCTAAAGCCAAATGCTGGTTGAACAGGACTGCTCTCTTGTCAAGGGTACAGGAGTAAGCTATGCTCCCTACAAGAACCTCAAAGCAAGCTCTCAGATTCAGAAAAAGCTTAATCTTGAATTTTTGAATACTGGGTGTGATTGTCAGTTTATTATTGATGTAATAAAATCTCCCCTCCAATCAAGTGAAGAGAGGAAAGATAGGTTTTGGCTCACAGTATCAAAGGATTCAGCATATGACCAGCTGGTCCTACTGACTTAGGGTCCTTAGCAAGGCAGGGCATGATGGTAGAAAGACATGGTGAAGCAAAGCTACTCACCTCATGGTTACTCATGGTTACTGGAGCGCAAGGCAATGGGGACTTGGAAAAGAGGGGTCGAGGTACCAATATCACCTTCAATTTCATACCCTAATGACCTAACTTGCTTTCACTGGCCTTCATCTCCTGAAGGTTCCACAAGTTCTCAGTAGTGCCATCATCAGATTGCCTGTAATTTGTTGGCTTTTCAGGACATTAAAGATCCCAATCGTGGAAGTAAGCTACAGTCTACCACAATGTCCCCAGTAGAATTACAGTCGGACCACTATGTTCCCAAGAGAGTCAAGTGATCCCCAAGAACTGTCAGAATCCAACCAAGATAAACATGGATTTACATGGAACATGTTTGGTGCTTGGATTATTTTTTAAAAAGTTGTCAAAATGTCAAGTCCAAACTCAAAGCTTGTAAACATGTCATAGCATCAACTATGTTGGACCTGAAATCCCATTTTGCTCAATTATCTGTAAGTCCATTTAATTTGAAATTCAATTTAGGCAGCTCTGCACTCTAAACAATTCTAAGAGAATGCCTTTCGTGCTATACATTTGGGATATGTTCCTTTGTGTTTCTGGGGGAAAGAAATGTGTTTTGTCCATTTTTGATAGATTGATATAATCGGCTTTAGTAATTCAGAGGTAGTATTCATTTCAGGGGTATTTACTAAAAATGCATATTAATAAGCAGAGTCGTTCTCTCCCTCCCCTCCCCAAGAAGTTTCTCAGAGGAAATAAGAGGATAAATCTTCTTCTGATTGTTCTTTTTTACTCTATTTCCTATCCCCAGGCACTGAATCAGGGCTATCAGGTATTTATCCCATCATTATAACTAAATATACAACCGGAAGTTACTCAAGGAGAAAATTATTTCTTCTGGTTTACGATTTATAGAGTTTAGCACAGCGTAGTAGTGAGCAGCTCTCTGGCAGGAGGATCATAGAGTGGCTTGTGCACGTCTCTGCAGAACAGACCTGGGCTGAACTATAGCAAATAAGGCAGGTTCCTGGTTTCTATTTCCTAAAGGTCCTGTAACCTCCCCAAATGGTGCTACCAGCTAGAGCCCTAGTCTTCAAACACATGTACCCCTAGGAGACATTTCACATTCATAGCATAACATGAGGACAATACAGAATGCAATCCTATGGGAAGGGTTGGAAAGACTTGGGTTTACAGCAATCAGCATCCATGACCCAAGATCTCAGCACCCATGACCATTTAGTGACTGCGTTACCACAGCAGAAGGCACCCCCCTAATGTATCACACAGTAAGAAAGAGAAAACCTGTCTCTATTTTTGGTTACTTTTACTCTCAGTCTCCCACATCGTCAAACTTTCTGTGACTCAATGGATTTTGTATGGTAACTTTCCCAACACACAATAAAGTTGAATTAGTTGTTTTTTCAACTTCTTCTAATAGATTATATAATTCGTACTTGTTCGTTTAATTGCTTTAAAATGCAGAAGGAATGAGAAAGTACACAAAACAATTGAGCTTAAGGAAGTCAATTTTTAACTTATCTAAGCTACTTACCAATCATATTTCCTTTAATAAGCCCCTGAGCCAAACTCCCCTGGCTCATTGCTCCTGAAGTAGAATGTCAACTCCAAAGGGACAAATGCTTAATGTATTTAAAATGTTGAACAGTTTTACAGTTCTTCTCACACGAAGTTATATTCAAAATTACCTTAGGAGAACAAATTTTTTAGCTTTGTGTGTTCCCCATCCATACCAGTATACTTCACGGGTCCACAAAAACCCTTAGGAAGCAAGAGTAAAGAAGAAACACTAGAAGGAGCGGGGGATGGGGTGGGGAGGGTTGGAGGAAGATAGGACAGGAGGGAAAAGGGAAATTGATATGCATTAGAAAATGATAAGAGCTAAGTTAGGAATTTGTATTGGTGAACTTGAAACTTCATGTCTTATAATCTATTATTCTTTTTATTACTGAAGACTCCTTTTACCCTGTCTTTAACAATAAGATAAGATATTGCATTTTCTAGCAAATGGCAGTGTCATTATTTATTATCTCCAGATAGCTGCTCACTGGTGACCCTTGATTTTATTCTTTACTGGTCTCTTATTCTGATTATTATATTTTATTATTCTGCTCTCTGTAATAAAATCAACTTTAGCTGCAAACATATCCCAAATGAGACCAATGTTGTCAAATGTTAAAAGCAGCTTCAAGGCATGACTTCAGTATTTAACTTCTTATGCTAATTCTTAATTTGGTTCCAAAGCTTTGGGAAGAAATTATTCATTTGCCTCAAAAGGGTTCCTTACTGTTTTGTCAGTTTCTCCATGCTGTTCTTAAAAATAAAAAATTCATCAAAATCTCTCAGAGATATTATAGGACAAATGTAAGGTATATATGCATAATGTAATGAAGTTTTCTCAAGTTTGAAACAGAATCAAAGATGTGTGATTATATGGTTGGTTTTCATGCTATTGGTAATACAATTGTATTGCTATTAATTGAATTGTGTTTACAGTCCCTTATTTTGATATCCTAAGCCCCACTGTAGTGATGCTCTAGGCCTTCAAGGGGACTAGAGTGAAATAGGGTCACCAAGTGTTCAATGTTTCACTTCCAAACTTATAAAATTAAAGTCGCTATTTAAGCTCCCTGGGCCACAGTATTTTGCCATATTAGCCCAGACAGAATAGTAGATATCAAAAGTTTGACACTGAGATCGGAGTCGTAGTTCATCTATGATTAATGAGATGATTATGACTGCACATTAGAGCTGTTAAGATTGAGTAAACGCGTTCTGTGATTTTCATTCTTAACCATGACAACTGTCACATGTGACACATTAATATTCTCATCTTTCTTTTCATAAACTTGATCAGGCAGGACAATTAAAATAATAGCACAACATGAAGTATGCCAGATTAACCACTGAGTCAACTCAGACTCTGAACTTCGCCTTGGTTTACACCTTGATTCTTTGGACCCACCCAAACTTGTCATCTTTGATGTCCTTGACAGGACATCAAATGCTAAGAGACCAGTGCTATGAACTGATTTAACTCCACTTGACTTTAGTAATTTTTCTATCAAAGTTCATGAAACATTGCATTATAGTCTGTATATGTAGGAATTATCACTCTTTAACCAAAAACCAAGTCCTGCCCTCCCCACATCTTTTTTCCCATTGTTTTGGTTTTATTTTTGTTTAGTTGCTTTGCAGTTTTGGTAGTTGAACTCAGAACAACTTTTGTGTTAAGTAACCCCACTCTCACATTGCTGGACTACCTTCATGGTCCTCTTGATACCGCCTTCCTAGCACCTGATGGAGCCAGGCGCAAATGCAATGACCACTGTTTGTCCTATTGAAGAAGGAGAATGAGGCATCATAAGGCTTACCACAGAAAGTTTTGAAGAGAATCCAATGAGAGAAGATAGCAGGTTTAAAAATGAAATTCTAATGTTAGTTAAGATTATTGTCACTTCACTGCCCAGGAGAGAAGTCTCTTCAGAAAGCAGTTGTGATAACCTTGCAAGCACATTCTACCTCTAAGTTTGCAGAAAACTAAATTCCTGTCATTTAGTCAGGTCTATATTTTTATGTTTTTTTGCATAAGGCCACAGACTATTAATGAATATCTAAGAGGGAGACAAGTAACCAACACATATTTTAGAGATGCTGTGTGATCAGGTTGTAGACAAGCCAAGTTGAAAATAGATAGCACAAACTCATAAAAATAAGTGTTTATAGCCCACTAACAAAAATAACCTTTCTAAAGTCAGGTGTGGTGGTGTGTTCCTGTGATCTTGGGACTCTAGAAGCTGCAGTGGAAGAGACATCATGACAATTTAAGTCAGGTGTGGTGGTGCATTCCTGTGATCTCTGGATTCTAGAAGTTGCTGCGAAAGAGACATCATGACAATTTAAGGAGAGCCAAAGCTGCATAGCAGCACTTTGTCTGCAAACTACAAACCCCTCTTTTCTATTAGTTTCAATTATAAATTCCAGGTTAAACAAGTTATTATATATGCTTAGGAATATAATTAAAGCAATGAGAAAGCAGGGGGAAAGTATTTATTGATATTGAGGTCAAATTAGTTTCTAAAATTAGCAAAAATAGTCACACACACACACACATACACACACACACACACGTCATTACTAATCCCAATGTCTGAGGATGAGGATATGAACAGGCTCCTGAGTATGAGGGCTGTGATGAGATGTGTGACCCACATTAACAATGTTTAGGATCACGCTTTGTGTACGAGGCAGCAGAACCCTGTCTGGAACCCAGAAACACAGCTGCTAGGAAACAGATTAAAAGAGGAAGGGAAGTTCCCAGCCTAGAACTTCTCACTGGGCAGTGGTGGTGCATGCCTTTAATCCCAGCAGTTGGCAGGCAGAGGCAGGGGCATCTTAGGGAGTTCGAGGCCAGCCTGGTCTGCAAAATGAATAAAGTGAATGTCAGGACTGTTACACTGAGAAACCCAGTCTCAAAANAAAAAAAAAAACCTCTTTCTTCCCCTGACACAGGGTATTGGGTACTCAAGGCTGAACATGAGCTCTCTACCTCTACATCTACACGACTTGAACTTCGGATCCATTTTCTTCCATTTCCAAGAGCTAGGAGTACAGGTGTGGCCCACTATACCTGGTTTACATGTTGCTGGGAATTGAACACATTATGCATTCTAAGCAAGCACTCTACCAGCTGAGATATATCCCCAGCTCCTCTTTCTTCTAGGTTTTACAATGAATAGCCTCCTGCTTTCACAAGCTAAGCAAACAGTTTGCCCCTTCATTGCTGTCTTCATGCTGATTTGGCTTTGTGTATTAAGGTGGACTTCCTAAGGGAAAACATTTGAGAAAAAGGTGAAAAAATATACTCTTTAGCAGTACTTAAAATGTGTTACATAATATATTGATTTTCATCATCTATGTTTATCAAAATCTATTTATATCATTAATTATTTTTCTGGCCCCATTGGCAGTCACTTCTTATTATTGACCCTTTATGCATGACTTATGTAGAACTGGTCTTTCTACTCTATCTTGTCCAAGCATACTCTTGAAATGAAAGAGATGTTGGCGAGATAGAGTAAATTAAGCCTAATTTACTTTTTGAGTTATATGCCTTTTGAGTTATATCCCTGTAAATTAAAACTATGCCTCCTTTGGTTTGTTCCATTGTCTTAATTACGTTCTTTGCCTAGAATGTCATGTCTCTACTATTTCTGTGTATTCAGCATTGTACAGTCAATTATTGTTGATGACCTTATGTACATATCTCTCATTTTCTTTTCCAACACTAGCTTGATCAGTTGGAAAAAGAAAATGCATATAAAAACTAAATCATCTATAACTGTACTTTGCAGATCACTAAAATTTGAAGATTTGAGCATTAAAGCCTCATCTTCTAAAGAACTATGTGTCAAACCACAACCACAAATCAGCTTATTAGAGGTAATCACACTTAATAGGTTGGATTGCAGAAATAGAGAAGGATGTAAGTAGAGGGAAAGGGATTGGAAGATTCATCTACTGCTATTAAAAAAATCCTCTGGTTCCCATAGTACCTACAGGTTTAAGACATTATGCTAAGCCTTCTTCCCAGTAAAAGGGAAACAAATGAAGAAAACTCTAAGGCAGAAGTTCGGTGTGCTTAAAAATTTCTCTGAAAGTTAGCTCAATATGATGATTTCCAAATCCTCCCTCAAGACACTTTTTGAGGGGGCCTCCAAGACATGCACAGTTGTAGAGAGTTTATTTAATACCCCACTTGTTTCTAATGTACAAGTTTCCTATCCTACACTTGACTTCATAGTTCAGAAGTACACCTGACAAGTTAGAAAAATTGCTAAAAGCTATAAAACCCAAGTCAGGAGAATGATGGAGAAATGAGGATTTGAGTGATGTCAGCTTAATTTTTGCTACAGAATAGAGAAAAATACAGAGGAAAAACATAGTAGAACAATCAGAGTCATTAATTTATTGGATATTTCTGCCTAATGGATTATATCATTATTATTTGGCTTAGACTACCTTTTTAAAAAAAATTTAAAAGAAAACAAACTACCTTTTCTTATTTTAAATACCAATCCAAGTTTTCACTCCCTCCCCTCCTCCCATTGCCTCCACTTACTCCCTCACCCCATCTCCCATCCACTCCTCAGGGAGGGTGAGGCACATTGCTTTGGGGAAGGTCCAAGGCCCTCTCTACTCTACCTATACTGAGCAAGGTATCCATCCAAAGAAAACAGGTTCCCAAAAAGCCAGTACATGCAGTAGGGATAAATCCTGGTGCCATTGCCAGTGGCCCCTCAGTTTGCCCCAGTCATGCCACTGTCAACCACATTCAGAGGGCCTAGTTTGGTCCTATGCCTCTTCCTTCCCAGTCCAACTGTATTTGGTGAGCTTCCATTAGCTCAGGTAGACTGTTTCAGTGGGTGGACCCTTCATGGTCTTGACCTCTTTGCTAATATTCTCACTCCCACTCTTCAGCTGGACTTGGAGCTCAGCCCAGTGCTCTGATGTGGGTCTCTGCCTTTGTTTCCATCAGTTGCTGGATAAAGGTTTTATGGTGATATTTAAGATATTCATC
>LOJH01026260.1:8326-18460 GCA_001685095.1 Ellobius talpinus
CACACACACACACACACACACACACACATACACACACACTCACTCACACATCCTCTAACACACACACTCTTTTCCCTCCCTTATACATAATCTTTCTCTCTCTCATACACACACATGCAAACACACTCACACTTGCTCATACACACGAATTTACACTTACACACACATACGTTCTCATTGGGCCCTTTGGGGGCTGTGCTGACAGTGGAGGAGACCTCAGTTCTGGTAACAGTCAAAACAACTGTTTGGCAAGAAGAGGCAGAGCTATCCTTTAAAGAGAAGAGATTTGACAGCGCTAGAAAAGCCACAAAAACACCAGCCTGGTCAGCCTAGGGCCTACTGTGGGGCCCAAGTTTCCCAAATGATGACAACGTAGTGACGCAGTATCCTGGCCTTGTGTCCTCCCTTTTCTTGAAGGTTCTCTTTGTGACTGATTCCTCCCTCTAGGCACAGAAGGGGGGAGGAGGGGAGGAGGCATGGCAGTTGGAGTCCCCCAGTTTAGATATGTGCCTTGTGACAACTGTGTGAAGATTCCTGTACACCCTGCACGTAGTTCCGAGCTATTTGGAGTTTGTCTCAAGTGTCAGGTTTGGCATATCTCACTGTGGGCAAATGAGTGGCAACTGCATAAACACATGAGCACTTCACACCACAAACGAATCCTACAGCAAGAACTCAGCTCTGATTACACTATAGGACTGGGCGGTGCTGCTTACACAGCCCAAGACAGCAGGAGGGAAGTGGGCTGGTGGTCACCTGCGTGCTTCTGAAATGACAACTGTGGTGTACTTTTTATCTCTGCCATCCAGGGAGAGAAGAGAGAAGAGAAAAGAGACCCCATGGAGTTCACACCACACACATGTAATTTACACACCGCCTTTAAGTGCTAGCGCCCCTCCTGATCACTTTCTCTGACTTAAACAATAGATCATCACATAGAAAATGCAAACAGCTCATGGCGGAGTCAAGGATCCCCAGTGCCATCTTTGGGAAGCACAAAGGATGAAGATGGAAACTGCATCTCGCTCCTGTGAGCTGTGCTTGTCAGTCCCATCAGAGGCTGTGAGCCTAGGCTAGAGACTTCACCGGGCACCATCTCACTGAGTCCTCCCAGACACACTACCAGGTAGGTTCTTAGCATTATTCCCTTTTTACAGATGGGAGGACTGAAGTACAGAAAGGTTAAATTGTTAGCAGGTAAGCTAGGCAAATGAAAGGATGGTCCTGGTTTGAACCCAGGCCGCAAGTGTGAACAGATCTCCTCCTCTGCTCTCTCTGCAGCTCAAGAGAGGCCTCTCCTGGTCCCAAAGACACTCCTTCCAAAGTTCCCTCTGCGAGATCCCAGCGAGGGCTACATTTGTCTCAGCTCTCGCAGCACAGGTTGGAGCAGACCCACATGGCACACAAGACACTCAAAACCTAAAATTCTGGAACAGATTCAAATGTTTCTGGTGGTCACCCACAGTCTTGTTGCTAACACCCCAAGCAGTGTGGAGAGGCTCTGGACAAAAGGCCCTCAAAAACGAGCACACTCAGAGCATGGAAGGAAGATCAGAGGAGTTACTAGCCCTGGAGAACAGATACCATCTGATGTGACCAGGGCCATTCAATTAACGGGAAAGAGAGCCCAGAGCCTAGAAGAAGCAAGCCCTAAGCTTGAGGACGTGAGTCCTAGCAACAGAAGTAGCAACAGTAGCAATTCACCCCTTGGAGTTTCTGCCTTTGCCTCATCAAGTACCTTACAAGACACTGTGGCTCCAGTCAGGGAAGGTGTAACAAACTTTGTGGTCACTGCGTAGCAAGCATTGTTTTATGCACATGTTGCCATTTTATTTAACCCCGGTGAAAGCCCCATGAGGTATCCATATCACTGACAAGGAACTTTTTCAGAGAAGTTAAGTGACTTGCCCTAGGCCACACAGTTTCGAAACCATAAAACATCGACCTCCTGTGAGGGGTTCAAAGGTTAGAGCCACAAAAAAAATCAATGACCTTAATCTCTCCCTCCATGAATCTTCCTACTTCTGCAAACAGAGGGCTTCTGAGAAGCTGGGGAGTAGTTATGTGTTTAGACCCATGAAGACCTAGAGAACTGGCCCGAGTGACCAGCTGGTGACCTAGAGTCTAATGGCATGTTGTCTCATAGAATTGTCTGTGATGATGAATGTGTTCTATATCTGCCTTGTCCAGTACGGCAGCCACCGGGTATGCGTGCTGATGGAGCAGCGGAAAGTAGGCTTGTGTGAAGATGTTTAAGGGTGTCAGATTTTACTGTGTTTAAACGTAAGGAGCCACATGTGGCTATGACCACATCATTGAAGAGTGGCTCTAAAGCTTTTCATCCGCATTCCTGGGCACCACAAGAGGAAGGTGCTGAGAAACCCCTGGCTTTCCTGAAGGCAGCCCTTGTATGCGTGAATAAAGAAAAACAAAACTCACTCCAGAGCTCTGATCTTGGAAACTCTGCAGCCAGAGGGAAGAAATGGCCAATTCCTAAACAAATGGCCTCTCACCACCCAAACCCCATAAGAGAAAAAAATTAAATGCACAAAAGGTCCCAACTTACTTGGGAGAGGCTGCCACTTTTTGTGAGGACAAAGACCTTTGGCTTAGGATGACAAAGGACACAAGGACTGTAGAAAGGGAAGAGCTAGAAGAGTAAACAGGAGGAGGCCAGGCGCTCTCCGAGGTGACATAAATCCAGAGGAAATGGACTCAAGGAGCCAGAAGCTTCCAAACATTCTTCCTCCCGAACTATTTTAAGCAACAGACCCACACAGTGTCTCAGAGGTTATTTCACTCACCGCACCTGCGAGAAGGGTCTGGCTTTAAATAGGCAGAGGATGCCTCCAGCACAGCCCGCGCAGCAGGCCAGCACCCTGCCAAGGGAGGGTATTTTAAGGGACTTAAATGGCTCCCTGTTCTAGGCAGAAGGGGTGCTTAAGCCTTGCTGCAGCCCCTCTCACCCTCTATCAACCCCATCATTTCTTTGCTAATAAAATCCCCTTATGCTTCCTGCTACTCAGGCACCTCTGAGGACAGGAGAAGGGAGGTGCCGGGTGCAGGAAGGCTCCAGGGAAGCCATTCCGTTTTTATCAATGACATCTAGTGGAATTCTCTTAAGCTTCCACCTCTTCAGCAAGGCTACATACAATGAGAGTGAGAAGACTACATACATTGGCAGGAACCATGAGACACAGTACACACAAAGTACACAGCCCTGGCACATGGTAAGGCTCACCACTCAATAGTTTATGTGCTGGAGATCTGAGTTGAGACTACAGTCTGCTGGCTCCTCTGGCCGAAGAGGACGCATTGTGTGGCCACTGGGAACTGGAGCGTCTGGAGGAAGGCTACCTGGGTCGGACCTGTGAGACCTGAACTGGCTACTTAACCTCTTTATAGTTTCTTCCTCCTAGAGATGTAATTAACAGAGCTTTGCCAATGGATTAAACATCACGTCCACGTGGCAGCACCGCCACTCCAGGTCTAACTNAAGGCCGGCACTCCAGGCTTCTCTTGGAGCTCTCTGGGGAGCTCTACAGATGAGGAGCCAGCCAAGCAGCATAGCTAAGAAGTGAAGGAAAGCTATCAGCCTGGGAGGGGCAGAAACAAGCATCCAGAACAATGATGCTTTGCCCACTAATAACAGCTAATGTCTGAGTGCTTGCACTGTACCAGACATTCCCGAGAGCCCTGCCCACACCACCAGAGCCCTTTTCCACACCATTTCCTTCAGAGTTTCTGAAGGAAGGTTCTTACATTAGTCACACATACAAATTTATTTTTATGCTCTCCAAGTGATGATAACATGAATCTCTGTCTGAGAATTAGTGCAACAGCCACTTAATTAGAATTGTGACATTCTCATTTAACAGTAGAGGACCATTCAGACACCATGTGGTCAGGCAGTGGCAAACATAAGATTTCATCCACAGCTACATACCCTCTACCCCTTCTGAGGAGCAGGCCCTTGGATACACCCAGTGTCCTGAGAATACTCTTTCTGTATCAATTCCTGACTCACTCATGACTGACTTGCAAGAACCCAAAGCTGCCTGAATATGGGGTCTGGTTTCCCCGCAAGTGGAGGACATGTATGTAAGTTACAAGTGGACCTGATTAAACAGACTGCATGCTAATGATTTGAAACAGAAGAGTTGAGAACCTTTATGAAGGCTGCCGGCCACCTACAGAAGAGCTTCTTCAGGCCATCAACTAATGATGTTAAAACTGTAAATTAACCCTCTTCTGCCCCAGTCTCTGGCCAGTCTTGTTGGGCGATGCCTCTGGAGGAACAATGGAGTACAGTGACTCAATCTATCCCACAACTAACAAAGTCTGAAGTGGCCTTGTTCCCTACCCTGCCTCCTACTTGCCATTGCTGTAGGTTAAGTTTGGGACACCAAATCTACAATTGAGTCTCTAACTTAATCCTGCCTTGTCAATACTTTAGTAAATGCTTGGCCCATAAACCTTACTGTCACATTCACTTTTTCTCTCATAACTTGCATATCAGACTGTATGCAAATACCATTGGCTCTGACTTTAAAACACTTCTATAACCACCTGGTGCAAATTCCACCCTCACCTGGTCCAAGTTCCACCTTTACCCGGTCCAAGTTCCAGCCTCATCTGGTCCACCTTCACCTGGTCCACCCTCACCTGGTCCAAGTTCCATCCTCTTTAGCTTCAATTACCGCAAAAACCCTCTTACCTGGTCACTTTGTTTCTATACTTGATACTAAAGTCCATTTCCAACAGAACACAGGGAATAACCTTATTAAAATGCAAATCAAACTGTGCCAATCTGCTCAGGTTCACCATAGCACACTCAGCTTAATGCCAAGGCACTATTATGCAATAGTACTGTGTGTTATTTCCTCTTCTGCACCTCCTGTTTCATGGTGAACCTGACCACACTGATCTCCTCTGTGCTCTCTAAAGAAACCAGGGACACTTGCTAGTCCCTCTCCTGGGAGCTACTTTCTCCGGCCATGAGGACCTCACTGTGGCTCCTCCATTATGCCCACTGCCCTCACTTTCAGCAGGGGCAGTACCTCCCTTTCAGGACTTTATTTATTTGGTCTGTCACTGCTCCCTGGAACACTGTCCAGTACACAAAAAGTCCTCAATAAATATTTGCTGAACAAATGATGTCCCCCAAACTGAACTTTCCTCCCAGCTCCTAACCCAGAGTCCCTCCTACTTTACCACTTTCTCCTCAGTGACTAGCTAAGCAGAAGACATCATCTATGAGACTTTACAAAGGCCCAGTGGTCAGGGTCCCTCTGGTGAGTTTTAGAGACAGCTCTACCCCTGGGGCCTTGTCCTACATGACTTCACTGAATCCCAGCACAGCTCTGGCTTATCCAGCCTGCCCTGGGAGGATTAGGTCCAAAAGAACAGCTGGGAGCAATTTGCTTTCCAATTTTGTCTCCATGTATAACTTGATCTCCCAACTCCTAGATGAAGAAGAAACCACCAGGCCCCGAGTTCTCAGAGTCAGCCCTGTCCTGCCTTACCTGAACAGTTTGCTTTCATTTTAGGATCTGAGGGGTGTATGGGAAGAGGAGGACACAAGCCATCTCAACCTCAGCTCTCAACCTAAGCTCCCCAAGTCCTGCTCAAACTCTGGGACTGAGCAGAAACGTTAAAGCCTGCACACTAAGCTCTGCATCTTGCCTTTTAAAACTTCTGGCCTCTGGTCATCCTCAATGACTCTGATTTTCCCTCCTGCTTGAAAAACCAAGCCTGCCAACTCCAACAAAGAGCATTTAAAAATATCCTGGTGGATTCTACAGCATTGCCTTCTCTATTCCTCACAGTGCCTGTCTGTGTCCAGGGCAGGATAGAGAAGGGTGTAGAGTATTTATTTTTTTTCTCTAGCTTCTCCCCTGCTATAAATACCCTAGTCTGGGTAGGCAGGCTTCAAACACCAGCTGTATGAAGTCACCTCAGGGCTGGACCTCACCACAGTGCTGGCCTGCCAGGGCCTGGACACAGCTGTCAAGCAGTTTATGTCAACCAGAAGTACACAGAACTCATCCTTCCGAGAGAAGGCAAAGCAAAACCTAAGTACAACAATGACAGCTAACACTAAAGATGGCGTCAGTCTCACTAGCCAGCTGGGGCTCAGAGCAGAGGCTGCTTCAGACAGCAAGGATTGACCCTAGGGGAATGATTTCACAGAGTTCTTGTGGGGTCCAGAAGATTTCCAGAGACAGAAGGGTCCCCAGAGATTCTAGTCCAACCTTCACATACCACAGAGATCCTAAAAGCCGGGATGACTCACTCCAGTCACAGAGAGGGCAAGCTCATGTCCAGAACTTTCTTGATCCAAGTCCATAGTTCTCTGTGCCGGATTGTTCTAGACACTGCCATCTGTTTGCATGTCTGCTTAGTATACAAACATCAACTTGTATTGTAACTTCCCACACAGAGAAAATACTGATCTCAAACTTTAAAAGGCATAAACCAAAAAGTTTTACACAAAATGGGCTAGGGGTATCTCAGTCGAAGAGACTTGCCCAGCATGCACAAGGCCCTGGGCTGGATCCTCAGCACTTGAGAAACAAGCTTTCAACAAAAGCTTTTGTTGGGACAGTTTTCCTGCCTCCCACTCTTAGAGGTTCAGTTTTATCTCTCCCTGGACTCAGGTTTCTATTGCCAGGACTTCCAAATTCAGTTTCCTTATTTAAATTTTGCCCCATGAAACTCTTAGCTCACCTTTATTTAGAAAGGAAGACCTTCAAATCATTAACTACAAATAAGTCTATATGTATTTCTGCCACATCCTCATGAAATCTGTGCTTTTCAAGTGACAAGAAAATTCTTTCATCACACTTGGGTCAGGAAAAGGACACACGCCTAAGGTGTTAGCCAAGCCGGTATGAGCTCCACATTTTGCTGTCAGGGCTCAACTGAACTCAAGGGAGTCCCACCCAGATGAAGATGAGTTATAAAGTGTTTCTATAATATCGAGCATCAAACACAAAATCTTTATCAACATTCCGGAAAGACTTCAACAAGAACTTGAAAGGGACTACACATCAAAAATGAGCGGCCACTGGACATTGAGCACATCAAGTTAGACTTAAAGCCAATAAAGACATCTAGGACCCTTTTAGCTCTTATTTTATGCTTCTCCGCTTCCATGGTGGTGAATTCTGCAAGAGCAAACTCAATAGTCTCCTTTAACAAGCTTACCACTCCTAACCTTCATGATGTGGAGGGATCACTTTGGCCTGAAGAACTAATCAAGCCAGAAGCCAAGTTCAACAAGAGAAGTGAGGCTGAGCGAAAGGTTTTGTGTCCCCTCAGCTCCAGTTTGCTCCTTTTAAGTCTTGTATTACTTTCACTGCTACAACAGTGGATGGGTGCATTTTTGAGGTCAAGCTTTCGATCAACAGGAGGGGTTATGGGAGGTCTGGGCTGTGGTTAAGATGAGCAGCAAAGCAGACACACTCCATTTCTGAATTATAAAAATAAAGTTTTGGAAAACTCTCGTCCAAGCACTCTGGCAGCCTTCTTCACATCTGGATAAAAGATGTGGGAATTCTTCCCCTTTTCCCGTGTTGCCTCCTCTACTCTTCCTTGTTATGCCGCTGAGCCTCCCAGCCAAGCAGGATCACTTGCTATGGTTCTAAATACAAGCATCAGCTTCTAGGTCTTTCCTACACTATTGCAATTCTTTCTCTTTCTCGGTTCAGTCTGCATTGGCTCACAGGCTATGTCTCCCACAAGAAGCCCCACTCCCTTCCGCTCACTGGGGTGTCCATCCTACCACCTTTGTAAAGCTTCAAGACCTTCATCTAAGGACTGGAAACTATACCTCCACCGCAGAGAGACTGGGGGGGTGAAGGAAATTAGCTCATGAAAAGTCCAAAGATGGGTGACATCATGCAATTAATGGGGGCTATCAGCACTGTTACCATCACTGTTTTAAGCAAGATGGCAACCTTCTCTGCAGCTACCCACATGCATGTTACGCTGTCCCTCTTAGATCATATGCTCCTTGGAGCAAGGCTTCTTGTGCTCCCCCCCTCTAGTTTGCCTTGTATATAGCCACCGCTCAGCAAAGAGGATCAGGGAGGCTGCTGGGGCACTTCTCAGGCTAATTTGGGCTATGTTTCTCCACCATCTCCTTCCAACTCAACATGCAGCTCCAAACAGCCAGAGCTGAAACTCCATTTAGCTATTTTTAAAAACAGGCAAAGCCTTCAGGCCTCTAGGCCCAGCACTCAGGGTGGTAGGAGAAAGAGGATCAGGGTCTTGAGGTCAGCCTCAGCTACACAGTAGGGGATAGGCCAGCCCAGTTTACTTAGACCCTGACTCGAAACAAATAAAAACAATCAATGTGCCCACATCACAAATGAGCAAAATGAGAATCACTTGCGATGTCCATGGTTCAGGAATTGGGTGCAACAAGCCAGATCCAATATCTACCAGGAAACTGCCCCATGGAGTCTGGAGCTTTGAATACGTGTTACTGTTTTTATCTTGACAGAGGTAGCATGAACTCAGGGCGAGAGCTAACCTCACTGCTAGGCTGCATTGTCCTAGGGGCAGTACATCCACAACTGGGCTTTCCCAGTCTCCCTAACTTCTTCCTACCTCCAGAAACCAAATATTAGTCATCAAGGGGAGCTGTCTGACTAACACTTGCCACCTGGGATCTGGGTCATGCTCCACCCCTATATGAGAGACTCATGTAGCTTGAGTCTTTAGCAAAAGGGAAGAAAATTGGTGCATTCAACAGAAGTTTGAGAAGGAAGAAAAAAGAAAGGAAGGAAGACTGGTCTCTTATAGAGGTGCTTATTAAATATTCACAAGCATCCTATGAATTGACTATTCCAGTCCTACCTTACAGAGCAGTGTTTTCCAGTCAAGGGTGAATTTGCTTCCCATGGAGCATCTGGAAATGTTGGGAGACATTTGGGTTGTCACAATGGCTGGTGGGAAGAGAGTGCTATGTATACAGGACAGCTCATGACAAAACACGATTCAGTCCCAGCAAATAGTGCCAGTGTCATTACAGAGAAAAAAAAACTAAGGCACAGAAGTCAAAGAATTAGTCCCGCATCCCACAGTTCACAAATGAGGTTGGGAGGACTCATACCCGGCAGCCTGGTCCCAGGCTGTGCTCTCTCACCAAACCCTCAGCAACCCTAACAGCCCCGTGACACTGAATGTTCATCAGGCACAACCAACCAGAGCAGAAAGATGGGTTCCTCACTGGGGTAGCAGAGGAAAGAGACGTGGTGTGATTTAAGGACATGGGTCCACTAGTAGGCAAAGCAATTGGGGAGCCTGAGTTGGGCTTTTAAAGCCAGAGCACCCTGGCACAGAGCTGTGTGTTTTGTCCTGGACTCCTAGTGCTAAGATGTACTCGGTAGCTGGACACAGTGGTCCACTCTAAGGAAATCAATGTACTCCCAGAAATACTCTTCTGGGCCTAAGCAACGGCTCACTCAGGCAGAGAAAGCTGAATCATTGGTACTCACCTAAGCCGGTCTAGTCTACTTGGCAAGTTCCAGCCAGGCCACAGAGAAACTGTCTCAAAAAAGACAAGGTAGACAGCACCTGAAGAATGGCACCTGAGGTTGACTTCTGACCTCCACATGCACACACATGTACACCCACCCACATATACACACAAATACATGCATATGCAGAAAGAAAGGACGGGGGACTGTCTGATTCTTCTAACTCTAGGCAAGTGAGCTAAGCACCCACAGAAGGCCAGCACCTTAAATATGGAGTAGCTTTTGCAACTTTCCCTCCCTTGTATGTCCATCTGCCCCAAGCTGGCTGACCCCTCTTAACCAAGGAGCATCAATCTGGCAACAGGCCAGCTTTCCCATTCAGATGAATTTATTGATCACCTAGCCCCTGCAACTTGGCAAGGCACTCCCTGGGGCAGCCGATCTCCCTGCCCCTTCAAGAGTAGGAATAGTGGTGCCTTCAAATCAATGGCACCTTCAGCTGGTCTGAGGAATTTAAAGTGCCTAGACACAGTAGATCCTTTGCAAACAAATCTCTAAGAAGTAACAGTGCTGCTTTGCGTTTGACCCAACCTGACATTTGAAGAGGGTGAACTACTGGTCTATTCTTGCTACCTCTGATTCTGTG
>LOJH01026263.1:0-18459 GCA_001685095.1 Ellobius talpinus
ATCTATCTATCTATCTATCTATCTATCTATCTATCTATCTATCTATCTTCTTTGTATCTGTCTGTCACTGTCTGTCTGCCTGCCTGCCTCTGTCACCATCTATCATCCTATGTATCTATATATGTCTGTCTGTATGAATATCTCTCCATCTATCATTCTATGTATGTATTTATGTATGTATGTAAATATGTATGAATGCATCTATCATGTCTGTCTGCCTGTCTGTATATGTGTATCTATCTATCTATCTATCTATCTATCTATCTATCTAACTATCTGAATCAGAAGCTCACTTTCTAGAGTAGGCTGGCTTAGCACTCTTAGCAACCTTCTTGTCTCATTCTCTCGTGTGGTAGTATTACAGGCATGAACCATGTATGACTCCTGGCATGGCTTTCTTTCTTCCAAGTGACCTGCTGAGCCATATCAGCATCCAAATATCTAGTTAAAAAGCATCAGTACCACACACATCTCTGACAGCAGGTGTTACAAGAGAGCTGCTGCTCTGTGTGTTTTCCCGCAGGAAATTCACCATACTTACGGAGTTGCTTTGGAAGAGAAGCAATCTGCCCAATTGCTCTGTTGGTCACTGCCCAGATCTGGGACCTAGAACTTCTCTTCCTGACCGCTATACTGCCCCTCTAAGGCAGATAGAAATAGCTGCTTTGTCGCCCCATTGGGAGCTTCTGCTACTCGGACAGTGTGTGTTTCTTGCCGAGTGTGGCTGTGACCTCTCCGTAGGCCTGGCCCTGCATAGAATCAATACTGTTCCACATTCAGCCTATCCTGCTGAAACTAGTCCCACCCCTCCACGCTTCTCGGGGCTGCTTGTTGAGCTGGCCTGCTCAGGTATGAACTTCCACCACAACCTGTTCCTCTTGGGTCATAGCCAAGCTTTGTGACATCAGCTGGTACAGCTGTAGAGACAGCTGATAAACAAAGTCAGGTTAGAAATCCATGTGATGGACCTTTTGCTGGGGCTCAGGGACTGGTGGGGGCATGGATCCTGAGCACACACCTTTTCTACCCTCTCCCTTCTCTTTCCTTCCTCCATTGAAAAACCAAAAGGAGGGGTTGGGGATATGACTTCACGGGTAAAGACATTGCTGTGCAAGCTTGAGGGCCTGCACTTGGATCTCTGGCTTCCATGTGGTTGACATGCATCTGTCACCCCAGTGCTGGGGAGGGGGCGGGGCAGTGACAGGTGGATCTCTTGAGCTTTCTGGTCAGCCAGTCTATGAACAAGATTCTGATTTAGTGAAGAAACTCTGTCCCACAAATAGGGTGGGGAGCTGGGGTATAGCTCTCTTGGTAGAGTTCTTACATCTCAGGCACGAGGCTCCAGGTTTGATTCCCAATACTGTATAAACTAGGCATTGTGTCATATAGCTATAATCCCAGCACTTGAGAAGCCAAAGCAGGGAGGGTCAGCTGTGCAAAGAGATCCTTGGCTACATAGTGAGTTCAAGGTCAGCTTGGGTTACTGGAGATCCTATCTGAAACAAAACATAGCAAAATAAAAAAAAAAACCACTAAACCAACACAAAACAGTTAAGGTGGAGGATGACAGAAGATGGCGACCACTTCCAGCCTGTCTGTATGCACACTGTGAGCACGGGCCCTCAAATGTACACACATGGACACATACTCGTAAGTGTTCCTTCCTCAAAACAAAATGACCTAGGCATGGCGGTTCATGCCTTCTATGCCAGCACTCAGGAGGTGGAGGCAGAATGGCAAGGAGTTTAAGACAAGCCTGTGCTACACTTTAAAAGCCTGTCCCAACAAGAAAGACAAAAACTAAGACGAGGTCCCAGTGAAGATGATCCACCGAGGAGCCGAAGAGCCTTCAAAACTCCATCCACTTCTTCTCTGAGGTGGACTAAGTTGTTATTCGCTTCCAAGCGGGAGGTTTTAGGGGCTGAGGCATCAAAAGACTGAAGAGACATCAGGCTTGGTTCAGGCCTTCTCTGGAATGGGTTAGCCTTGGCTAGTGTGAGGATTATAGCAAAGATCTCTTACCTGCTTTGGGAACTCAGCTGGGGCAGTATTCTCAGTGGACTTGGAGGTGAAAGTGAAAGATGAACCCTCGTGGCTGGGGTTTCTAAGAGTGCTGGGATTCTCGCTGCCTAGAGAAAAACCAGAGGTTGCTTCCCCACTCAGGCCCCCATGTCTGGGCTTTAGGACAGCATCAGCCTTCCCTTGCCAAGTGACCTTCCCTGGTCCGACTGCCCCCTTAGCACCTGCCCTGCTCAGTTGGATCCCAGCCTCCCTTGGTTTTCTCATTTACAGCAATCCTTTCTTCAAACTTGATTAGATGTCTCTGTTGGCTCACACATCTGGTCTTCATTTAGCAGGGATGACACTTAATTTAAGTAAGAGTTTGGCTGCTTCTAAACTAAACAACCAAATCCTGCTGAGAGGCTGATGGGGACTCAGTAGCTGGATTGTTTATTGAAAGAGATCGTATTGATTTATGATTTTCCCTTAAGAAACCTATCCCAGATTCTCTGCATTTAATTGAATGGCTGGGCACCCTGAGAGCTCCTTAGAGGGTCTACCTCCCATTTGCAGAGTGAGAGGACCCCTTCACATTGTATAAGACGGACCTCTGTGCCTGGGGCACACATCTGCATGTCCCCAAAGAGAGCAGTCATGCAGTGGAAAGCTGGGAGCTCATCTGACCCACAGAGGACACCACTTTGGGTCACCCACAAAAGCCTAAGGTCTGTCATGTCTCATCTCAAAATCCTTCAGGGGTTCCTCAGGGTTTTGCACTAAGGAGCTCATTGATCTGGTGCTACTGTGCCTGTCCAAAGTCGTTTTTCATTATGTTCACATGGGTACCCAGATCTCTGGCCAGAATGAATTTCCTACTAACCCTTCAGGGTGACCTGTTTGCTTTGACCTTCTTTGACTTTTGTGGTTTTACTTTTCTCTGGAATTCTCTTTCTCTCTTTGTTCCTGTGGTCTATTTTCTTCAAAGACCGTCTTAACACTAAAAACCTTCAGTCTCAAGCCTTTCAATTTCTCAGCTACAATTACCTGGTAGATTGTTACTGTCTTAGGGTTTCTATTCCTGTGAAGAGACACCACGATCACAGCAACTCTTATAAAGGAAAACATTTTACTGGGCTGCCTTAAATTTTGAGAGCTTTAGTCCATTACCATCATGGAGATGTGCAGGCAGACATGGTACTGGAGAAGGAGCTGAGAGTGGAGAAGAAGCTACACCTTGATCTGGAGGCTATAGTAAGTAAACTGTCTCACTGGGCATGACTTGAGCATACAATGAGACCTCAAAACCTGCTTCCAGACTTCCTACAAGACCACACCTACTCTAACAAGGCTACACCTCCTAATAGTGCCACTCCCTTTGGCACTATTTTTTCAAACCACCACAGCTACCCTCTCTGTACTGCAGATATTTCAATCTGCTTTGTATTATGGTTTTAACTTTTAAGATAGGGTCTTATTTTGCCTAGGCTGGCCCATGAACTTGCATTGTAGGCCAGGATGACCTTGTATTTCTGATTCTCTTGCTTAGATTGGTGGATTACAGGTATGTGTCACTGTGCCTTGTTTGTATGGCATAAAGACTGAACCCATGACTTCAGGCATGCTAGACAAGCACACTGTCAACAGAGCTCCATTCCTAGCCCTGACTCTTGTTTATTCTTACCAAGCTGTCTGACAGTGGTGATCCTGTGTTCATGTGTGTTCCTAACACAGGGCTCAGGAAGCAGTGATTAAGATTTCCCAAGTGTTCTGTTCTCAGGACTCCATGGGTGCTTACCTTGCTCGTCTTTATAAAAGCTCCTATGGAAGGTGCTCTGCTCAGTGCTGTTTGACTGATAAGGTAGTGAGAACAGACTGAATAGCTTGCTGAAGGCCACAGTGTGTGTGTGTGTGTGTGTGTGTGTGTGTGTGTGTGTGTTAAAGTGGCAGAGCTGGGGGTTCCTCCAGAACCACATGACCTTTGACTCCAGTCTCTCAATCTCTGTGCTGTTAATGTCCTCCATTGTAGGTACTTGCCCTGCACATGCTCATAAAGAAAAGTTGTACTGATGATGGGATATGAAGAGGAGCAGGAATAGAAGCAAGAAAAGGGTAGAGGAGAAGGAAAAGGAGAGTGATCAGGTAGGAGCACCATGGGACAGAAGAGGCAGGCTGCTCAGAGGGTAGAACTAATTCTCCAGGGAAGGTGGGGATTTAACCAAGTCTTTGGAGTAAGGTGCAGTATGTCTGAGGTATTGAGATGATAAGCCCTCCTGGTGCTGGTGGGGGACACAGGAATTGTGAGTTTCTGTACCTGGCTCTTGTCCCACTTAGTATGGTCACTCAAGATATTCTAAATGTGATGGTTTTTATCAAAGGGGCTAGAGTGGGGAGATGCAGAGCCCAAACCCGTCAAGTCTCTTTCTGTCATGGAGGAGGTTGAGGGATTGTGGCTTGCTGGGGACCCCTGTGGAGGGCAGCAGGGCTGTTAGTAATCTTACAGCTCTGAGCAGCCTCTGTGCTTCATCTCTTCTGCCTCTACAGATTTCAGGACACTGGTCTGTTCAGTGTCACCATAGTGTTGTCTTTCCAGGATGTCATGTAATTGGAACCACAGAGGCTGTAGCTTTTTTTAGAGCTGCTTCTTTTGTTTAGCAATATGTAGTTGAGGTTCATGTCTCTTTTGTGGTATGATAGCTCATTGGTTTGGTTAGCATATAATATTCCAGATGTACCACAGTTTATATAGTCACCCACTGAAAGGCCTTGTGGTTGCTTCTAGAATTTGATGGTTATGAATGCAGTTGATAAAGACACTCCTAGGCAGGTTTTTATGTAGATTCAAGTTTTCAAATCAATTAGATAAACACATGTAAAGACTTTTCCACATTTAACATCTGCTTTCCCCTAATTCTATCAGGGCAATACCAGCACACTCTGAAAACTGAAGATTTGCTATTGACCTGCCTCTATACTAACCTATTGACCCATTTTTCTTTTCCAGCTATAAGTGTCAAGTGTCCTCATGTCCTCAGAGAACTTTAAACCATTATTTAAAAGTTAATTTATTTGTGTGTGGCTGTGTGTGGGCACGCATGTTCCACATAGCTCATGTGGAGATCAGAGAACAGCTTGTAGGAGATAATTCCTTGAGTCTACCATGTGGGTCCCTGGGGTTAAACTCGGGCTGTCAGTCATGGCCGTCAGCACCTTTACCAGCAGCCATTCTGCTGGCCTAGAGAATGTTCTCTTTTAAATCCAGGAAGTGATGTGAACAAGAAGGGTAATTCTGGGTTTGCAACTCAGGACCATTCTGGTGTTGAGCAGTTCAGTCCGGCAAAGCCGTATTCCCTTTGCTTTGGTGTGGTCCAAAGGGCCAGTAACCCTGGGGAGGTTGTGTCAAGAGTGACTCACCTTGTGTGACTCAGGAGAGGAACTGGCCCACACATGACCCTTTCAGGTCTCGGGGCAGGCTGTGATACCAGGCCTTCCAGGTTGGAAGGGAGTCTGCCATTTGAGTGGTTGGCATTGGGCCCCGACCACAGGGCTGAGCCATTGCAGTTCACCCTCCGTTCTGCCTTTTCTCACATTTCCACTTCCCGGCAGGTCGCTGCCCTGTCGATCCAGATGCTGACATCCAGAGTTTGCCTACTCTTTTGTTTATTTTGGCTTGCTCATGGGGCTTTTTATTTATACACATTTTAATTGCATAAAGATGGAAATTTTTCTACTTAATAAAGATTAATAAACCAGTGTTTGAGAACAATTTTTGAAACACTTCATGGAAAGTACAGAGGAACCCCGTGTTCCACTCCCACATTCTGTTTCTGCGGCTGCTGCCATCACATATTCAAGGGACACAGTGTGACAATCAATGGCCCTACAGTGACACATTGTTATCACCCAAAGTCCATGTGTCATGTCAGGCTCACGCTTGCTGTCGTGCTTGCTTTGGACAAATAGACGGTGGCGAATGTTCAGGGTCGGAGGTCTGGGTAGAGGACATTCACTGCCCTGCAAACCCCCTATGCTCTGCCTGCTTTCCTTCCCCCCTCCCTGCCCCCTGGCAACTACTGATCTTTTCACTGCCTCCATAATCTTTGACATTTCCAGAAAGTCATGTCTCTGGAATCATACAGAATATAATTTTTCAGACTGGCTTCTTTCAGGAGGCGGCATGTTTAAGGTTCCTCCGTGTTTCTTCAAAGCATTCTAACTCACGCCTCTTGAGCTGTGATTATTACTTCATTGTTTGACACACCACAGTTTACTTATCCATTCACCGCCCGAAGCACATGTTGGCTGCTTCCAAGGTTTGGCAATTATGAGAAAAGCTACTGCAAACATCTGTATGAGGGTTATTGTGGAGGCAAACATTTTAATTTTGTTTGGATAAACAGTAAGGCTATGTATGGTCTTAGGGGAAGAATGTGCTTAGTTTTACACTGTTCGTATTTTAGAGGTGATGAAACCATGGCACAAAGAAAGTGAGTAATTTGACCTGTTTCATGGTGTGTTAGCCTTTTTCAGCTGTTGTTGTTGTTGCCAGGAACATAGTCCTATACACCAAATAAATGATGAAGGAGGCTTTGGAGGTCAAAGTTGGAGGGGCTACATATGGCTCTCTGTGGCAGAGTCCTGAGGTAGTACAGGGCATCACATGGCAATAAATGCTCTCTCTCTCTCTCTCTCTCTCTCTTTCTCTCTCTCTCTCTCTCTGTGTATGTATAGATGCAGTTGCAGGGACTCCACCCTGATGACCTTATCCAATCCCAGTGACCTCCTAAGGGCCCCACCTTAGCTCCACCTCTCAATACCAGAGTCAGATGAAGTTTCATCTCTTACTTCTGCACAGTGGGAACTAAGTTTCAACACATGAAGTGTTGAGTGAAACTCAAAAAACTCAAAATAAGCCATCGAACACGGCTATTGGGGATCAAGATGGTCTCCAAACACATTTCCCACAGTCTGTGTCTCACTCACTATGCTGGGCTGGAAACATGATAAATCCAGTAGCCATTGTTATGGAAAGTGCAGGAAGGAGAGAATTACTAGCTGTTTCCCTTCAGATGTTCCCAATCTGTCGAAAAGACCCTGGAAACCAGTCATTGTCATGTAGGGCAGAGGGAGCGAGGAGCTAATCTCACAGGGAGTGAGTGTGGGGGAATAATCACATAGAGCCTCCTGGGGATATCAAGGCAGACTTCTCAGAGGCTGTGGTCCTCCAGCTAAGGACAGGTGACAAAGAGGAGAGTCCAGACAGAGGGCAGCACATCCTGGGCCTTCAGAATAGAGCACAGGGAGACTGGGCAATGATGCACTTGGCATTTGACTTCTTAGATAATAAGGTCACAGAGGTATTGACGTGTGTGCTGAAAGTTGAGCTTATCCTGCTGATGGTAGGGGCTACTGAGATGTTTCTGTCAGAAGCAACATGGTGAGAGCTGTAGGCTCTTGGACACTGTTGAGGACAGAGGAGGAAAGAAAGACTGTCAAGGCCCAAATTAGAGCCCCAGAGTAGGATGGAGACGATGAGGTGAGAGGAGGGGACCAGGCTATGAAGGTTTTTGTGTTTGGATTTCTGAAGTATCCTATGTTTTGGAAAGCAGGAGTGGCCCCAACAACAGCACAGTCAACTCCTGAGACAGTCACTGTAGAAGTAGCCAGTGACCTCATTGCAGACTGGAATTGCTAGTTGCTCCTGCAGGTAGTGTAGATGGTAATGAGTCTTTTTCTGTACCACCGGCCAGCTCTCAATGAATGACATGGAGTTTAGTGATACTTCATTTGTATTTTAATAAATAAAGTTTGCCTGACATTCAGAGAGTAAAACAGCTGCACTAATCAGCCTTACAGACAAGACAGTGGTGACAAACACCTTTAATCCCAGTAGCCACACTAGTTTGACATAGAAACTGGTTGGTAGTAGTGAACACCTTTAATCCCAGCCCTAGAGAGGACTATAAGACGGGAGGAGACAGCTCTCACTCACACTCTCATTCTGAGATTCCTGGAGGCAGGATCGCCATTTTGGACTGAGGTAGAGATAAAAGCCAGTGGTTGGCTGTTTTGCTTTTCTGACTTTTCTGTCTCTGGGTTTTTATTAATCATGCTACAATGGAGACTTTTTATTAATTATGAAAGTTTGGTTTATAGCTTAGACTTGTTCCTAACTAGATCTTATAACTAAATTAACCCATTTATATTAATTTCCACCATATACGTAGCATTATCTCTCTTCCATCTTGTACCTCATTTCCTCTCCGTGTCTCCTGATGTCTCCCATGCACCAAATTCTCCTTGTTGTTTCTCTCCCTGGAAATCCTGCCTATACTTCCTGCCTAGCTATTGGCTGGTCAACTCTTTATTACATCAATCATAGCAAATACATCTTCACACAGTGTAAAACTATCCCAGAACATGAGACCTCAGGAGCCATGTTGTGAGAGGGATGTGTGGGAGGAAATGCAGGAGTCTCTAGTTGCTGAGAGCGACCCCTGTGGTCCTTTGTGTGGCTGTGACAAAATGCCTGAATCAACTTATAGGGGGGAAGGTTTATTTTGGCTGACAGTTGGGAGGTTCTAGGTCATTGTAGCATAGAAAGCATGGCAGAGCTTGTGGTGGTGGGAAGACACTGTGGCAGATTAGGAAGTAGAGAGCAGAAACTGAACCAAGGCCTGGGCTACAACCTTTAAAGGCTCTGTGCTGAGTTCCCGACTTCACTCAGTTAGGCCTATCTTCTTAACTCTCCACAGTCTCGCAAAACCGCCCCAGCCCTGGGGAATAAGTGTTGAAAATAGGAGCCAGTAGGGGCTTCAAACCACAGTGGTCTTGTAGCAGCAGGGGACTGAGTTCTGCCAACAGCCATGTCAGTTTAGAGGATGCCATGCTCATCAGTGGATCCCAGCCTTGTGAACACTGCCATGGAAGCCTTGCGAGATCCTCAGTAAAGGACCCCAGAGAGACTGACAGGTAACAAATGTGCGTTGTTTGGTGGCCACTGGTTATTGATCAGTGGGAAACTAAAGGGGTCCCTATTCTGCAGTTCCTCCCCTCCCCAGGCACCAATATCTCTTCTTGTGCATTCTCTGTCAACTGCTTTCTTCCATTAACCAAGCCTGAGCTTTTGAATCTGGCAATACAATGCAAAGTCCATCAAAATATATTTCAAAGTAAAATTGCAAGTTTTGTGGAAGGCTTAGGCTTATAGGTAGTCAATAAAAGGCTTTCTGGGCACTGCTCAAACCTGTTCACAGATAAAGGAGAAGTAGGCAGGGTGAGACCCAGACATAATTGGTGAGAAAAACATGTGGTGCACTGACAAGAAGCCAGCTTCAAAAGAGGAAGATTTGAATAGTTTTGAATCTTAAGACACACCTTTGAGAAAGCCAGAGCCCTTACATAATTTTTGTGAGGATTTGCCTCTGTGTAGGAGTGTTGTCATAGTCAGAGGTGAAATAAAGGACGTCATGTTATCATGTTATATCAGAAAATTGCAATAAATCAATAGTTAATTAACTCAGTCCAGTCCACAAATTTAGGCAAAATTCAATATAATCTCTATGTCCCATGTTTTAAATAATGATTTCCATTTAAAATAACTTATTTGCATAATTCTCTCATTTGAAAAGATGAAGCCTCTCTGTCAGCTCTTTTAGTTTTTACATTATTTACTGTGAGGCAGCTCTTGTGTTGAGAGCATCTCTGGTGCCTGCTGCTTCTGGACCACAGTTTCCAAGCCCCTCTGAATAGGTAAGCAGAGTGAACCTGAACCCCTTTGGGTGTGGATGCTTCCCGACAGCCCGGAATCAGAGAATGGGCTTGAGCCAGGAGAGGCCAGAGTCCAGAGTGGCCAGCTTATTTCATCTGTGGCTTCTATGAGGAACAATACCTCAGATAATGCACGAGCTCTATTAGCCATGCCCCTTATACCAGGCGGGAAGGATGGTGGACTTCCCACAATGGGCTGAGATGAACCAATGGTGTGCAGCTGTGTAGCTTCTTTTCCGGTCTTGACCTGAGAAGGCTAGTTCTTCTGGAAGACTCTGGAAAGTTCATGTACAGAAATGAAAACCCTCCTGCTTTATGTCTGTGTTGGGCCTGTGTTGTTCGTGGTGCTTCCAACGCCATTGCTGTTTTGATCCACAGAGGAACGGAGCAGTGAGGTGGTTAGGGGACTGTCTGCTTTCTTTATCTACCAAAGGAGAAAGCAAGTCAAGGTCACGTCACTCCTTACCCTGACTGGGAGTGGGGGGAGAGAGAGAGAAAGAGAGAGAGAGAGAGGAGAGAGAGAGAGAGAGAGAATAATAATTGCCATTATTATGGCAGCTCCATTTATAGTGTCTACTCCCTGACAGGCACTGTGCAGCGGGCTGTCATATGCATCTTTAGAGTTGGTCACAATACTGTCAAGTTGGTATTTTTACCTTGTTTCAGGTGAAAAGTAAAAGTAGACTTAGGTGTATTGCTTGCTGCTCACCACACAGCAAGCAACATTTAAGCCTTCTTTTACCTGACTCCAACACCTTATTCTCTCTTGTATCATGCGGTGTTCGATGGTCATTTCTGCTCTATCAATCTTGTGTCCAGCACAGTTGTCAAGGTCCCCAGAGGATGCCTGTACAGAGTCAGCCATCTTGATTTACAATAGCTTCCGAGACTGACTGACTGAGGGCGTTGGGTTGAATTAAGAAGCCTTGTTTATTGTGCCACAGTGGGGACCAGGTTCTAACTATTGAATAATTATGATAGTAATTGTCCAGTATGGTGGGGTGGTATATGCTTGTAATCACAGTACTCCAGATGCCACAGCAGGAGGATTCAGAGCCAGGCCGTCTTGGGCTACATGGAGAGAAACCCCATTTTAGTACAAAGTTGGTATCTATATTGCTTTATATTGCTGCTGTAATAAATCACCACAAACTTTGAAATTCAATAAGATTATTGTAAGATTATGTATGTCAGAGGTCTAACAGTCTTGCTGAACTAAGATAAAGGTGTCAGCAAAGCTGTATTTCTTTCCACAACTCCTGGGAAATCTTTTGCCTTGAATTTTCCAGCTTCCAGGGGTTACCAGCATTCCTGGCTTATGGCTCCCTCATGCATCTTCAGATCCTGAGCTGTTGTATCATGTGTGTGTGTGTGTGTCTCCCCTGCTCCTCTTCTGACTCTTTTTCCATGTCTAAGACTTTTTGATATTTACATTGGCCACTGGGTGATTCAGACAACAATAATCTGTCTCCAGATGCTTAACTTAGTCATAATCTATGAAGTTCCCTTCATAGTGTTAGGTTACATGTTCACTGTCCTGGGAATCAGCATGTGGACATCTTTGTGAGGGAGAGGATGCAGGTGCAGACATCTCTATCTCTGCTTGGTGGCATTAGTTGGCAGCTCATGTTTATTCTGTGCTAAACTAATTCTACCCTACTTCCCCAAACTCATTGCTACAGCAGAGTACTTTAGCCTTTGGTCAATACTCTAGTGCCTCGAGGGGCTCTAGAGTCTTGATCAGGGTCTTCTGGATAGCCAGTTTGGATAAAGGGCAGGGGAGTAAGGAGGTGACTGAGTTGGAGCTGAGTCCTAAAGCTTGGACTCTCGTGTTAAGCTCACAGTGTGCAGTGAGACAGATTGCGTTGGCTTGTACTTCTGATTTTTGGTAGGAGTGAGCGTTCCCACCCACCTCCAGAGCTGCTAGAATCTCTAGATTATAATGCATGTTCTAAAGGAACATTTTCACACATGTGCACACAGTATAAAAGCAAATATAATATGGAGGAGTGCCATGGGTTTCGTGATGGAGGAGATGAAACCATATGCACACACACTCTTAGAAGAATGTGCACGGACGTCTCCTCCTGGAACCAGATTCCAGTTCTGATCCCTTGCCTGACACCTCCTGCTTTTCTCTGAGGACACTCTGAGCTTCTGCAGTTCCTTCAGGTTTCCCCAGTGCCAGGTCCAAGGAAGGGAGTAAATCTGATAAGCTTAGCCTGGGAGCCAGGGCAGATCTTCCTCCTTTTTTTCCTAGTTACTTTTCTTAACTTTTTGTTGACATATTTTTTGTGAATGTTAAGATAACACTGGTGATTATGGCACCAAGATGGGCCTCTATCCAGCAGCATTTGTTTAAGCTCTGGAAGCATGCAGCAAAGCCACACTGTGGTTGGCACTGTGTTCTAATGCCTGTCGCTGGGCAGAATTCTTAATATGGGTGCACTTGTTCCTGAGTTGCTGTGACAGTCTCCCACGCACGGGCGTTGAAAGCCTGTGAGATGTTCCATGGTACATTTAATTATCTTTAAACAGCAATTTCTGTTTGATTTGATGCAAAGTCTGAATCACATTTCTTATAAAAAGATTATTTTTTAAATGGGGGGATGGGAAAGAAGCAAAGCAGATATCCCCTGACCTAACATTATCACTGTGCATTTTACATTTTCTCGCTATGGATTGCATGTCTATGGTCCCCTTCCCTCCAATTCATGTGTTGAAACCTCGGTTCCCAGAGAAATGGTATTAGGAGGTGAGACTCAGGTCCAGGTAGTGTCACCAGGGCAGGACTCATATGAGGGGCTTGGTAGCCTTGTAAGAATTAGAAGAGATCGGAGCTAACTCTTGGTTATATGAAGAAACAGTTTGAAGATGGTTGACTGGAAACTGGGAAGCAGGCTCAACGCAGACATTGGACCTCCCAGCATCTTGACGTTGGCTTTTCTAGCCTTCAGATTTCAGAAGCGTTTGTTGTTTAAACCAGGAATCTATGGGTTTTTGTTACAGCAACAGACAGATATTTTCAGCTTATTGTTTTTAGTGGTACCTGCCTGTAATCCCAGTGTCCCAGCACTTGTGAGGGTTAGGACTTCAAGTGTAAGTAAGGTACATAGTGGAGTTGGAGACCAGCTTGTGCCACATAAGACTGTCTCAAAATCCAAAAATAAAATAAAATAGATTTTGCAAACATGGAGTATTTTTAATAAAATAACATGTTTCCATGCAGAATATTTTATAATCTTTATTCACTTGCTATTTTATAAAGTAATTTTATGTCATTAAATAATTATTTCTAGCATCATTTATTTTTTACATTTTAAATGGCTACATAACTTTATTAACATATTTTAAAATATTTATCATTATGCACGTACATTTGTACACGTGTATGTGCATACATGTGCATGCACATATGCATACCATGACATGTGTATGTAACTGTGTGTGAGTATGTATGTGAAATATGCATGTGAATGTGTATGTGTGTGTGTGTGCGTGCATGTCAAAAAGACAACTTTGCAGAGCTGGTTCTTTCTTTTCAAATTTATATGTGTTCTGAGGATTGAACTGAAATAATCAGACTCTTAACACAGCCACTCTGCCTGCTGAGCCATCTCACCTGCCCTTTGTGTTTTACTAAATTGGTATAGTATAATTTACTTAGTATAAGTTTTTTGACATTTAGCTTGTTTCTAGTTTATCCTAGACCATGTTTGTTCTGGTTTATCACTGACCATGTTCACCATTATTTCTTTAGAATAAATTTCTAAATGCACATGTATTCAAAGGGTTGCAGAATTCTAGGCCTTTTGATGCATGTGTTACCCTTGGCTCCACATCATGTTCTCTGGGTGTCCCTGCTTCCCTCTCCACCATGCAAGGGGATGAAGAGACACATGATTCTGGCCGAGCATGGTGATGATTTATGGCAATGTGGATCATTGATTGGAGGATGTAGGCAGAGGTTTCCTGAGCTGGGATCTGAGTCACAGTGATCCTGTGGTTGCAGTCACATCCAGAGCTGTGACCCTTTCAGTCGTGACCACTTAACTTCCTTCCTGTACTCTTTGAGAATTGCCCCGGGTCTGAGATGCCATGTGATGCTCCGGACTTTGCCTGATGTAGTGATACGTTCTCAATCGTGTAAGATCAGAAATAAGGCACTTTGGGGAGTTCTGAGGGCCACATAGGTATAGTGGGAAAACATCTCTTGTCATTGTCCCTGGCTTGCCATCCTTCTCTCTGTGAAGGGTTTTTTTCCTCACAGGAGAAATCAGTAGCAGTCAAAGTGACCAGTTTAACCACCCACTGACTTCTCATCTGCTGGGTGTAGAAAGGGGCTGGTCTCTAAAAATTGGTATTGGTTTTAACTCACATTTAGGACACCCATAGAAACAGCTTCTGGTCAAGTGGCATACTGCACTTGTCACATAGAAGGTACTAGTTTGCATAAGCAAATACCCCCTTTGTAATCATTTTGTAAATTATCTGTGGCCTGCTGGGAGACTGCTTAGTGGGCTCCTCCACAAACTCTGCCTAATGAGATAATTCTTCCTCAGATTTCTGTGGCCAGAGACAGGCTCACATGCTGTCTCTTTATAGGCCATTTTTATAATGCTTGATTAATGCTCTGTTGCTAATCTCCCATATAAGACCCAGATCGCTAGCTTTACTGATTTGTTTCTTAAGAGTACAGGGCCAGCAATCATGTTTATGGGCTCTGGTGTTCAAGCCATACAGTATAAGAGCTTGTTCTTGAATCTTTGGGAAAAGTGAACAGAGGAAGTTTGAACATAGGCTGCGTGTGTGGCGGTGTTACATGCCAGCTGAGAAGTACAGTAAATTTTCCAGAATTGTCCCAGTATGATAAATATTTCCATTTCCCTTTTCTTTTGAGTTATTTTGCTTTATTTTGCTTTTTTTTTAGAAGAGTTCTTCCTCTGTAGCCGAGGCTAGCCTTAGTTTCCCAAATGCTGAGATGATGAGTTTAAGTCACCATGCCAACCTTCAGTTTTCTTTTTATTAGTTGGTTGATATTAAAATTCACATTTTCTGAAGAGATGCAGAGTTTGCATTTGCAGCATGGCATGTATGTATCAGGATACTTACATCCTGACCTTTGGCCTTATGCTAGAAAGTTTAAGGATGGTCTTTGGGGTCAGGTGTAGAGCCAAGTAGTAGGCTAAATGTCTGGCCTCCCGGGTATCTGATGCTGATCCCTAGCATTGCTGAAAAACAAAAATTTAAAACAAACTCAACACCTAGAGGTTCATCTTTTTCATGCTGAACATTTTGGCTATTAATAACTACCTAGTAATTATCACTTGAAACCAGCATTATGAAAAAACAAAATAACATGCTTATCTAAGCCAGCTTTGTTGGAAACAGGAAAGCATTTAAAGTTCTTATTTACTAATAATTTATTTTGGAAGAAATGGTATCATTTTTGTTAGCTATCTGCTAATTCTTTTGCTTCTCCTTTTCCTGAGACAGGATTTCATGAAGCCCAGGCTAACCTCAAACACTGTGTAGCCAAAATGTCCTTGAACTCCAGATCTTTTTGCTTCTGCCTCCCAAATACTGTGGTGAAAGGTGTGTGCTGCTATGCTTGGCTTTGGTATACTAACTTATTTGAAAAAAATATTTATTTGACTGTATGCATGTAAGCACACACACATGTGCCTCAGCAAGTAGGAAGGTCAGGGGACATTTGATGGGCATGGCTCTCTCCTTCTGCCATATGGGTAACAGGGATTGAACTCAGATTGTTAGATTTGGCTTGGTGAACCTTGTTCATAATTTCAGATCTGGGGAGGTGGAACCAGGTTTCCTTCTGCTCCCTTGCTAGTCAGTCTGGCCTCATAGGCAAGCCCCGGATCCCACTGAGAGACCCTGCCTCAAAAAACAAAACAAAATGAAACAAACCAAACCCAAGATGGATAACACCTAAGGAACATTTGAGAAATGACATGTAAGATTGACTTCTGCTTTACACACACACACACACACACGCACACACATACATGAACATGCATAAACTAATAATAATAATGAGATAAAGATGAAAACTTCTCTGTGGCTCTTTCTATGCAACCCCTCTGCTTCAACAAGCTGGCTCTCCTCTTCCCCAGGGTACTGGGTCTTCCAGGATCTTCTCCTAGCACTCTCTGCAGGGGAGGGGAGTACCTTTGTTGGTTAAAAGCATCTTAGCCTTGTAGTGATTTTGAGGAGGGAGCTGCTTAGCTTGTTTCCTTTCTGTTTCTTCTCTATCATAGTAGAGTTGAGAGAAAAGGCACCAGCTAGGAGGTGTAGGGGGGAGTCCTATATCTTCTCAGGACTGTTAGTTTGTATTCTTTGAGTTACTGAGTTGCTTGAGGAATCTGTGTTTGGCCTGGCAGAGAAGATAAGGGATTCCAGAAATTCTTGCTGCCTTTTCCCAGATAGCTGGCTACATTCCCCTGTTCTACTTGACCCCTTAAAGAGGCCTGGGGGCAGGAGATGGCTGAGCTCAGATTGATTCCGAAATTGACCTCTTTGTGTTTGTCATCTGCTTTTGATCCTTTTGATCAAGATTTATTGACCAATTAATTTTAATAATGGTGATAATAATAATTCTTGTCATTGCAATTGCATCATTCATTTAGACTCAGCACTCTCCTATTCGTTTAGAATTAGACAATGTAAGCTAAAGTGTCTGTGTAGATTCTGGCTTGTGATTTTTGCTCAGTTAACAGATTTTGTGTTACTGCTTCTCACAGGGAGGGGCTGATTGTCCTCTTGAAGGGAATAGTTAGGGATATTCAAACAATGGCTTTTTTTAAACTGAGAATGTAACTCAGTGGTAGTGTGCTTTTCATGTGTAAAACATGCATGCGTGCACACACACACAATGGTTCTAAGTGTGATATAAGATTAGGATTATCAGACTCACCTGGGAGTTTGCTAGATATGTAGAGTCTTGGGCTGTCCCCAAGACCCTGGAGATGGGACTCAACAAGATGTGTTGTAACAGGTTCTTCAAGGGGTTCTGATGTTTGCTTGTTATATCATCTAAGTCATTGCCTTGATTTCTTTCCAGATTTTTGTTTGTTCTTGTTTTTGAGACAGAATCTTCCTATGTAGCTCAGGCTAGCCCCAACCTTGTGATCCTTCTCTTTCGTCCTTCTAAGTGCACAGGGGTTTGGGGATTTGTGTAATGTCAGTACGAAAGCTGACATTCTTTTAAAAACTGTTTATTTATTGTGTGTGTGACATATGCTGTGGCATGTTTGTGGAGGTCAGAAGACCACTCATGGGAGTCCATGCCTCCCTCCCACCATGTGGGTACCAAGAACTATAACTTAGACTGTCAGCCTTTGGGGCAAGCACCTTTATATTCTGAGCCAGCCCCCCCCCCAGACCTGGTGGTTGGCACTCTGAAGATGATTCTGTTGGATGGGAAAAGGCTCTGTAGAATTATCCAAGGGTTTGTTTGGGTTCTCTGTTGCTGTTAACTGGATGGAAAGGTGACATTTTGAGCAGAGCATGAGAAAGACCTAGTGGAGTAGGCCAGAAGGGATAGAATGGGGACCGCAGGACGAGAACTGTGTTAGATCAACTAGAGGAAGAAGGAACCTCAAAGGCTGGTTTGACCTCCACAGCAAGGATCTACCCTGCCACTGGCCTATGATAGTGGGTCTAGCTTAAAATATCAGTGTTTACCAGCCAGAGCACCTTTCTGTTTCTTTTGGGTGGTTTTGCATCTGCTGTGTTTGCTTTTTCAGCTTGATGCTCAGTAGAAGTCCTGAGGTCCTTCCTAGCAAACTGCATCTTTATACTGTCTACAGCCCCTGAAGTTAGCTGGCCTGGTTTCTCTGCCTTCCAAATACCACTTATGAATATCAAAGAAGTGTCGATGTGTGAGGAGTCAGCTAGTCATACCTGATGACATCACTATGTTGAGAGTTCAACTTGACCTTTTGAGAATTCTCAGTGTCTCGTTAGGATTGTTTTAACCCTGGGAGTGCTTGAATTGTAACCGAAAAAGATGACCCTAGAATTCCAAGGAAGTTAAGGAACAATACTGAAGTGGCCAAAACAGAGCTCTAGCCAGCATCCTGTGGCTTGTTCTGTCATAACAGGAGTGCTAGATCCCCCATTGTACATTTCCTTATCAACAGGTAGCGGAGGCTGGCCTTGAAACTTTGATGCTCCTGCTTCCACTCCTAGCACTTTAGCTTAATTTTAACAACAGGTTGTCTGTTGTACATGGGCTTAAGATGGATTTGAGGACTCTTCCAGCCTGAAGAAGAGGCCAGCGGAAGTGATGGGAAATAAGATTCTGTGCCACGTTACACTGGTGCATGTGCCCTGGCTCTCATAGCTATTGGACATGGAGTTGTTGAAACGGCCCTAAAAGAGACCAAAGAGGAATGAGTAAAGGCTGGGAAGGAACTAGACAAGCAATCAAGTCGGAGTGGAGGGAGGAGAGAGTGTTGGAGAATCTATGCTTGTGGATAATATTAATTTGTTTCCTTTTTATCATTTCATAAATGTTTGTCTGTCTTGCTGACTAGCAGCCAAGACTGCGAATTCCCACAGCTTTCATCTGTATCTGTTTGAGTTGTCTGTTCCTTCCCCAGATAACTCCCCAAAGAATCTCACCTGCTTTTGGAAGGGAAATGGAGGAAAGGGGTGCATCTTAGAAAT
>LOJH01026265.1:7111-18458 GCA_001685095.1 Ellobius talpinus
ATATATATATATATATATATATATATATATAATTGTAACTTTTCCCCTTATTGAAAATCAAGTTTCTTCTCACACAATATACCCTGATTAGGGTCTCCACTCCCTCAACTACCCTCATCTTCTTCCCACCAGTGATCCTACCCACACCCAGTTCTTGTCTGTCTCTCAGTTGAAAACACATGGGCATCTAAGGAATAAAAATGAAACAAACAAAGAACAACAACAACAACAAAAACTAACATAGTCTAATTGGGCAAAACAACCACAAAAGAGCCAAAGAGAAGGCACAAGAAAAAGAGGCCTACCTATTTGCACACTTGGAAATCCCTTTAAAAGCAAACAAAACTGGAGCTGGAAACCATAAGATATACAAAAATGGTCTATAGAGTAAAAAGAAAGAAAAATATAAGTTGAGTGCATTAATAAATAAAAGAATAAAAGGAGGAAGAGCTCTGAGAGGAAATTGTGGTGCAAGGAACCTCCAAAGATGTCAGAGTCTACTGATGGGCATGCAACTCATTCCTAAGTGTAGTATGTTCTTTCAGTAAGAGGAGAAAACTGGATTTTTATTTGCAAGCAGTTATCAATTGGCAATAGCTTCAGGGTTAGGGATGGGGGAAATTGTCTACTTTTCTTTTCAGTTATAGTATCCCATCTAGTGTAGATCTGTACAGGCCTTGTGCATGCTGCCTCAGTCTCTGTGAGTTCATGTATGCATTGATACTGTTGATTTAGAGGGTCTCTTATTGATTTGGTTAGACTGCCTGACCAAAGAGCTCCAGGTTTCAATCTGTGTTTACCCCTAGAGCTGTGATTATAGACATATACCACTGCACTAGATCATACATGTGTAGCACACACTTTACCAATCAACTCCATTAAACTGTTAACAAAAATAATGTTAATGTGGAGAATATTTTGTGTACATGCATGAAATGTAGATTGATAAATAAGTGCATGTTGGCAGAGGCTGTTAGTTTGTTTCCCAACTGCCCAGACTCAAAATAATCACACAGAAACCCATATTAATTACAGTACTGTTTGGCCAATAGCTTAAGTGTAATTCTAGCTAGCTCTTATATCTTAAATTAACCCATTTATATTAATCTGTGTATCGCCAAGAGGTTGTGGCTTACTGGCAAGGTTCTGGCTAGCGGCTCGTGTCTTTCTCCTCTGGTGGCTACATGGCTTCTCACTGATTCTGCCTACTCTCTTTATATATCTTTTTCAGCCTGCCTATATTCTGTTAAGCCATTGGCTGGAAGCAGCTTCTTTATTCATTAACCAATAAAAGCAACACATATACAGAAGTACGTCCCACACCAAATGCGTTAATTTTCTGTAACACCGCATTGAAATCCAGTTATAGTCAATTAATAACAGAAGTAGCAGGGGCCTGATTCCTCATTATTATCTATTGATCATCAAAGAAGAAAAGTAAATGTAACCAGCTCAAATGTGTGCATTTTTAAAGCAAGGATTAGAAGACAGAATAACAACTCTTTCTTTTCAACAGATATTTTATTTGCATCAAAGTATTATGAAGAATAAATAACTGTCATTTAACTTATTTAAAGCTTAGTAATTGCCAAGTAAAAACACCCACTAACAAATAAAATAAGGAAAATTAAGGTCATTTATAATAATAACCCAGTGACCACTTCAAGTAAATTAAAAGTAAAGTCAAATATTGTTATATATAATTAATTTCCTAAACATGTAGGAAAGGTTGTATTTTAGTTCTTTCAAAATTAGTATTAAAGGGTCAACTTCAAATAAATGTTCATTTTTTTATTCTTTCACCCTTACTCTCTCTCTCTCATTTCAAAGAAACAGAAAATATACTTAAATAGCTCCCATGTTATGGAGAATCTAGAAACAATTTACTTCTTGATGCAGTGAATTCTGTTTTATCATTCAGAGGATGCAACCTGTGAGGTGACATGTTGTTGCCAGAGTGAGGTAACATCTCTCAATTGGTATTGGCAGCAGCTCTGTTTTTATTGACCCTCTTGCTGGTAAATCTGAATGTGAGTTCTATGGAATCAGATGGGAAATAATAACTTTCTTTAGTGCCATTCAGGCAATGGAGAATGATTTTTCATTTGTGGAAATATCATCTAGGAAGTAACCTGCAATGGCAATTCGTCAAGAAAAGAAATCCATCACTAAACTTGATAAGACAGGTGGCGAGGGAAGCATGTATGTGCAGATTCACAGTTGCCTTTTGACCCTAGGAGTCCCAGGGACTATCAATCATCCTATGCTTCTCTCCCTTCATTCTTTCAGCTTCCTCTCATTTTTTGCAAAAAGACTAGTAGGTATATTGCTCCATTCAGGGTTATGCATGTGATAGCTTCAAAAACACTTTCCCAAATATTGTCTACAATCTAATCATCCTGGCAGACTGACAATGTACTACCAATAATCACTAATATCTCTGTTCCCTGAAAGAGGAAATTGAAAATGCAACTGAGTGACTTGCTAAGATCACACATCTAGAAAGAGGCAAATGCATCAACAAAAGTGATCTCTAAATCATGCCTTATAGGATATAGTGATAAGGGAGATATAAAAGGGATAAGGAAAAAAACAAGAAATGTTGAGCCTATGAAGAGTAAATATTTTCCACTTCCCTGTTTATACACATTTTTTAGTTATTTAATTGAATTTTAACAATTAAAAAGATGAGTTTAGAATCTGTATCATGTTTGCACAGTAATGTCATTCATGATGATAGAGTGGTACCAGGTTCTTAGAGAGTGAGCAGAAATCAAGAAAGCATCTTTTGGTTAAGGCTCAGGATTAAATGTTGTAGAGCTCAATGCATTGTATGGACAAAATAGCTGAAAAGATTAGTCCAGGTTCAAGAAGTCAGGTGGCGGATGAACAGACTCCATCTGTTCCTGGGAAGAGCTATAAAGCCTCACAGCAGAAAATATGGGTACAGAGGGTGGAGTCACTAGAAATAATTTTGCCACCTGTGGAGCATGTACATGACAACTCATCATCCCTAATGTGCTAAGAGATTTGGAAATACACAGATGTCTAGACCATGTTTGGACTCTGCTATGCCAGAGTTTATGAACTGATGTGAGACACAGACAGAGAAGAGGATCACTGCAAGGCAGAGCAATTCAAGGAGAATGCATGTAGAGACAAGCACCTTGATCTACAAAGCTCAACAACATAAGATAAGCAATATTTTTTTTTCTGTATCTTGTGTCTTAAATTTCATATTAACCCACAGCAACATTTAATCAAAAGTAGATCACAAATTCCAAGTTTCTAAAATAAATTCATCTGGTCAGGTACTAGTTAGTTTTCTGTTGCTGCAATAAGAGGCCTTGGCCAAGGCAACTCATTAAAGTAAGAGTTTATTTATGCTTACAGTTCTGGGTGGGAGTACATGTGGCAGGGGAGGCATGGTAGTAAGCAACCAGAGCTGGGAGCTGAGAGATTATACCTTCAGCAATAAATATAAAGCAGAGAAACACAACAGAGAGTAGTATGAGGTCATGAAGTATCAAACCCCACACACTGTGTTGAACTTTCTTGAGCAAGGCTATAACACCTCCAACAGTACCACCAACTGGGGACCTAGTGTTTGAATACGTGAGCCTAAGGGGAACATCTCTTATTCAAACAACAAGGATCAATAAGATCAAACATTCCTTGCTCTACCTTGTCATGTAATCAGAGATCTGGAGCTTGTCTTAAATTGACACATTGGTATTTGTAGAGACACAGAATTCTGTGTATTCCTTATTCTGAATACATATTCCCTTCATGTTTTTGCTAGTACATTAGTTCCTAATTCAGTCAGATACATATGATTATACCACATGTGTTAGAATATACAATCTGGCAACCTTGAGATCAAAGAAGAAATAATGATGAAGGGCAGAATAAACTATTTTGCACAAGGAATCAACAAATAATTATATATATGGGGATAACTCATGATATAATATAATACCAAGCATCATTTCAGAGTGAAATTACTGAAGTAGAAACTTGCTGTGGGACAATGATCTGTACCCTGTCACTTGTATTTTAAACAAATGCTGATTGGCCAGTAGCCAGGCAGGAAGTACAGGCAGGCAACCAGGCAGGAAGTAGAGGTAGGGCAATGAGAATTCTGGGAAGAGGGAAGTATTAGTCTGCAGTTGTTATCCAGACAGAGAGGAAACCAGACACAGAGAAAGCAAAATGTGACTGCCTCACTGAAAAAGGTACCAAGTCATCTGGCTAACACAGACAAGAGCTATGGGCTAATATAAGTTATAAGAGTTAATAAGAAGCCTGAACTACTAGGCCAATCAGTTTATAATTAATGTAGACCTCTGTGGGTTTATTTGGGACTAAATGGTTGTGGGACCTGATGGCACAGAAACCTTGGACAACAGAAACTGGAAGACCCCAAATGTTAGATCACATGTTATCACTAGCCCTGTGCTATTAGCACAATCATTTCACTCATCTAGTTGTGATTTTTTCCATTTATAGGTCTTTAAACTAGTGAAATATTCCAGTTTCTCTAAGAGTTCAGATTGGATGGATCTTAGGAAATTTGGAATAGCTTTCAATAGCAGTAAGGAAATACAGAAAATGAAAGGGAGAGAGAAAGAATAGAAGAGAGGGAGGGAGAGAAAAGAGAGAATGTTAATCAAAGGTTATCTCCTAAACTCACAGGACAAATAAGGAAGATTTATTCACCCAGTCAAGCTGGTAATCATGATTTTGCAATATTTGGTAATAATGTGTGTGTATATGTGTGTGTGTGAGAGAGAGAGTGTGTATTTGTGTGTGTGTATGATATTACATAAGAATGCTTCCTTGTATGAAGGCATTTTATAGGTAAGATAGGGTCTGGCTTATTATACTGGTCTCAATGATTAATAAATGTGTGCTTGGCTTCTCAATACTAGCAGCTAAACTATAGAAGGAACAAAAGTAACTTTTATATTTCTTACTAAGAAGCATAGATTTCAACTTGAAATATTACCTGTAACACTATTTCATTAAGCAGTTAGTTGTGCATCATTTCTAATACATTTTCAGTGATTGAATGATCTATTTAGTACTTATGAAGAGTCTTTCAACACTGATAAATAATATTTATTGACCATATCATTGGATTACCAATTTTAGTATTATAAAATATTAAGGTTTTATTTTTGAAAATATTAAAGTTTAAAGAATACTAAAATTTTAATTTTTTGAGACTATTTAGTTGCCACAGTTAACAAAAATTAATTCAATAGCAATGAATGGTGACTTAAGATAATTACCAATAAATAAAATTTCCAGCTGAATTTGGCATAAAAGGCATTAGACAAGAGGCAGTCAATACTGCTGAAATGAATATCAGCTTTCTATCTCCAAATACACAACACATCATCTTCTTTCAAAAAGAATTAACACTGGAATTTAATATTCTACAAAATTTAACCTTGGAAAAGACTGTTTCTTATATTCTAGGTATGGGGCATGAAATCACTGTATCCTGTGCTTTGAGATGGACCAGCTTTAGCATCTCTGAGGTCTTTATTTCGCCACCAGTACCAATCTAGCCCCAAAACAAACAAACGAAGGAACAGAGGCCTGAAACATCTTGACGTTAGTCTTACTGGCTAGGCTTGTGAAATGGTCTTTCCAAAGGACGAGCAAGTCCATGTTTATTTCACTTTTGGTTTTAAAGTAGAGCTACTCATTTACGAACTGATGCTGCAGCTAGGAGCCATGTGCAGGATTTGAGAATAATCAGTAGCCATACTGAACACAGATTAAAACAAATGCAACATTGATGAATGGCAAGTTCATTTACATTTACATAGAAGTGGTATAAACATAAATTACCTCTCTTCCCACATCCACAGCAACATTGAGGCAAGAGACTGTTACTGTTATTCATTTGGGGTGGAGTAGAATTAAATATTAACAGTCAATGTCAGAAAATTAGTCACATTTGTCAGTAAAGCTAACATACTTTCACTTAGATATGTGTCTGCTCTGACTTTGAACTTATTTAGGCAAGCTTGTCATTTCAGTTCCTTTTCCTTTCTCCTTTTCTTTCCTCTCTTGTTTCTCTCAGTCATCTAGACTACTTTGTAGTTTTTGGTATTCTGGACCCTTAGCCACTTTAAACTTGCTATGGAGTAAACCAAACACAAACATGTATTTCTAAATGTCAAAGAGGTCCATTTGCAGTGGCGTTTCAATTGTATTTTAATAAATAAAACTTGCCTGGGGATGGAGAAAGTAAAACTGCCACACTGGTCAGCCTTACAGACAGGCAGTGATAACACACACTCTTAATCTCAGAAGTCACTAGTTGCCATAGAAACTTTGTGGCAGTGGTACATACCTTTAATCCCAGCCCTAGAGTGGATTATGAAATGGGAAGGAGACAGCTCTCAGACACAGTCTCATTCTGTGATTCCTTGAGGCAGGATGGTCATTTCCGACTGAGGTAGAGGTAAGAGCCAGTGGCTGGCTGTTTTGCTTTTCAGATCTTCAGACTGAACTTTAGTTTCTCTCTCTGAGATTTATTAATCATGCTTCATCAGTTATCTATTTTGAAATGGACATCATCAAGGCTAGAGAGATGGTTCAGACTTTAAGAGCACTTGCTCTTGCAGAGGTCCATGGTTCAGAGTTCCTAACACCCACATCCTGTGGCTCACAAATACCTGTGACTCCAGCACCCTCCTCTGCTTCCCCAGGCACTGTGGGAAACTAGTATATACACAGATAAGCAGTCACACATACACATACATGAAAATAAATAAATACTTTTTAAAGTACACTGTCCTCTGAATTTTCAGCTAGGAATTTCTTTTTAGGTGAAAAATGTAGATGCTGTCACATAATCATGCTGAAAACCAGAATAGACATAACTGATTTGATGGCACAATCTCCCCTACATAACATATCAGTTCATATAGAAACTGCATGTCACACACGCACACAAACACACACACACACATACACACTCTCACTCACACACACATTCAAAGATAATATCATTGAAAGGCTAGTTACTATTCCTGAAGCTACAAAGGTAAGGAATGGATTCTTACAGGTGTCTTTCCAAAGGGGAGAAAAACAGACAAATGATATCAAGTCCTGATATAAGTCAGGATACCACTAAGTGGAAATAGTTTAAGAAAACCATAGTGAATTCATATGATAGGTTACCACTATGCCACATTGGATAGGTAAATGTGCATTATCATGAGGATTAGTTACTGATAAATTATTTGGAATGCAAAAAGTGTTGATATAATGATCTAATATATTTTGTACAAAACCTAACAGACTTGAAGAGTCCACAGTTTTCATAGCGAAAGCATATTATAAAGTAGTTTAATATGTTGCCCTTAAGAAAAATTCTATTAATAAAATATTAAATAGAAGTTAATGTACATGTTAGAATCAAGGCAGCCGCATCTAGTATATTATACTTGTTTGATGCTGAATGATACTTATTATAACATATTGTGTGACAAATTGTCTATCATAAATATTAAATAGTATCGTTATTTTCATATTTTCTTTTATGCAGCATAAATGCACCTTACAGTTTTTGTAAAGACTGTAATGATCTGATATTATTTCTTTACTTAATTTATATTTTTGAATTGATTGTAGTTCAGTAAAATTAGTTTTAAAATCTTAATTAAGTTAGGACTCAAAATAAAATGAACCAAAGGTCTTTGAGATATGAGGAAAATCTGGGATGCTATCTGTGGTGGGTCCATCAAAAAATTAAAAGTAAATATGTGTGCCATATTTGGAGCAAATTAAATTAATGCAGTGGCCTAAATCAGATTATTATCCTGTAATTGAATCCTAGAACTGTCGTAGGTGCTGTCAGTTCATCCTGAAGCAATGGTCCTTGAAGGTTGCATTCTCTTTTGACAGTGTCAACAAAAGAGACAGCAGCTCTCTGCATTTGAAAGTTGGCCCAGACTGCTGCCTACAGTGGTCTAACAAGCTCCTAAACTGTAGCCAGTGACCATCTTCACTTCTCAAAATCAAGTTCAAGGTCTGGGGGAGCAAAATAGTAGTGATCCTGTCCAGTTCCCCTTACCTCTTAAGAATGAGAGCAGCCAAAGGACTGTAGTTCACAGCCTGTTGGATGCTAGCCTGCTTTCTCTTCTGACCCCCACCCTAATATTATTATACTTTTCTTACCTGACCGTGATATTGCCATTTTAATGAACGAAGGTGAGTGTTTTTAGAAGGGGAGTTAATCGATGGCCTTTGGAGACGAAGTGATTCAGGTGGGATCTTGAAGATGTATATAAACCTAGGATTGGGTCTGTAAAGCATAAATTGGTGTGGTTTCCAGTACACTCTGCTCAATAAAGCTATTATTATTTTAATAATTCTAATAAAAACTTTGTATAGATGGTGCAAGAAATGGATAAGGAGTGTGGCTGCTACTGTTGAATGGCACGGAATGAGTGGAGGTGTCCAAGGAACAAAAGAAAGGAGTGTATATGTCCAGCATGAGAGGTTGGAGAAGGGCGCTGTTCAAGTACAGAGGGAGCAGCAGATACTAATCATCTAGGGAACCAAGGCATCTCCATGGTGTGCCAGTCAGTCAAGGGCAGAGGTACTAGACTGAAAAGATTGACTTGATGTGTAAAACGCAGAAGATTGGGAACATCTGCCCTAGGACTAAGTAGCAGAAAAAAGTCAGTCACAAAGAAATTGCCCAGGCCATTGTATGTGTGGGGGGTATGGAGTGGCATATGTGAGTAGTAGGACATAGAAGTAAAATTATACCAGATAGACCTGGGGCTGGAAATGTAGCTCAATACTGGAATTCTTATCTTGGACATATAGGACCTGTGTTAAAGGTATAGCAACACACACACACACCACAGAAAATCAAACAGAGCAAGAGAAAGCCATATTATTTTCTTCTTCCTTAATATTTCCATTTGGAGAGGAAAAGGAAGCTTTCAGAATAATCAAGGACCACAAAGAAATGTCACAAATAGGAATGGAGAGATGGCTCAGTGGTTCAGAGCACTGTCCACTCTTCCAGAGGACCTGGGTTTGATCCCCAGCATCCACATGACAGTTCATGATCATATGTAACTCATTTCATGGAACTTGAAGGCACCTCTTGGCCTCTGAAGGCATCAGGCACACAATGGCTTCACAGTCACACCTGAAGACAAAACATCCATACATATACGAAATGTCACTTATGTGAGCACTTCTTCAACTCTCAGATGGTCTGGGAAGGGCCACACCTTGAGGTCATAAACCATACCTGCCAATTGTCCATAATCCCTCAGCTGTGGATAGAGTAAAAACATGTACAGAGCAGAATTTGAAATGCATCTAGAATTTGGGCTTATACATGAAATTACCAACTGTATTTGCTCTGTTTTCTTTTGAATATCATATTTCAGAAATTCTGTTAAATTTGTGTCTATCTCAGTTATCCTAGTAATGCTGAGTTGCTGGGGCTATGGACTGGGGTAAGAGGACAATTTCTTGAACTTATGCAAAAATCTTTTCTGGTTGCAATATTTTAAATGATGATAAATTACCATAGACAACAATAATGTACATGAGTTCATTCATAGAATTCTAAAAAAAATTGTACCTTAATTATATATAGAAAGTGTGAAAGATGCATTGAAGAATTATACAGAAGCAGGATGTGAACATTTGGAAATAAAAAGAATTTAATATTCACATTATATCAGTTGTTCACAAATATTTTTTCAGATGTCTACTCTGTGTTAGGACACTGTTCAGTGCCAGTCACAAAGTGCTGAATAAACTGTGTCTTTGTGCCCATAGACTTTAGAATTTGCAGGAAACTTTGTAAAGGACAATGGAAGCTAGACACCATCTATTGTTGAAGACTGTCTTTCAAATTAAGTGTAAAAGTTGGCACAAGGGAATAATTACTTGACTTAGCTGCTTTTTATAACTTTCACATTGATTATAAAAATTAGTAGGATTTTGAGAGGAGAAGAAATCAAACTTTGGTCATGGGGACACTGAGATCTGTTATCACGAACACAGTTCTGACATTCACATCAGCATAATGAATAAGCTCTGTTGGCCTCGCCTATACATCTTATTTATGATTTCTTCAGCAAAAGGCAAACACAAGTATGTTTTTCCTCTTTGTAGTCATGGGAATGCTTGTCAGCCAACTTGGCAAGTGATTTAATAGTTTTAAATGGTTTAAAGTAATGCTCTCAAATTTATGCTTCAGGTTATAATTTTCCCACCCATGCCCTAACTTCAAAGAACTTGACACAAATATTTTCTGACTCAGTTAATTTTTATTTATTTAAAAGATCATGAATGGGGACTGAGAAGTGGCTCAGGGCTAAGAGTACCTGCTGCTCTTCCAGAGGACCGGAGTGAAGCTCACAGAAACCTTGCTTCTCAGCTAACACATACTTGTAACATCAAAGGATGAAACTCTCATTTAGTTTCTATGAGCACTTGAATTCACATGTACATACATATATGACCACACACACTATCATTCACACAAGTAAAATATAAAATAAGTCTTATATATAAGATATAGGTATTCTGTAATTTTATTCATAGGGGCTTGTGTCTCATTAAACTGAGTTCTTATTATTATATGGGCTTAAATAAAGCTAATTCCATGCAAATATAGAACATGCTTTGTGGATCTCTTTGATAGCTCAGATGGCAGAGCAGAGAACTATAGTCATTATATTTCCTGACAGCTTAATTGTTTTAAGCAGGAAAAGAATAGATGTCCTAACCCATGGTGCAGGTTAGCCTTGAACCCTAGTTCATACCTGACCCTGTATGATTAGCAGAACATTTTCAAAGCAATCATTACTTGCCAGAACGTTCATGAAGATGAATGGCTTAGTGTCCAGTAATTGAATCCATGGGTTGCTTTGACTCTTTTTCAGAGGTTTACTCTTTCTGCTGATTTTTCTCCCTAAACACTTTAGAAGAACATGCCATGGAAATATGACTTTCATACTAGAAAATACCCTTTAAAATTAGAGCAATGGTTATTTTTTCTGGGTAATATTCAAAATTAACAAAATCATTTAATAACTCTGTATTAAGTTATAAGCATGTTATTCTAAAAAGACTTTGCTCTAAGAATTGTAAGAATATCTCAGTTTCCTACTAAATATCATAATATGCTTGGACAATTCATGAGAATTACAGATGCATTAAAAATCACAGCAAAAAAATGAGATATTATTGTAATTATAAATTTTCTTTTTTATTGATTTTTATTGAGCTCTACATTTTTTTTCTGCTCCCTTTCCTGCCTGTCCCCTCCCCATCAACTCTCTCC